>AYEL01091830.1:0-66290 GCA_000484575.1 Olivierus martensii | reverse complement strand
ATGCCCATACTGATACTGAACAAAATTCTATATCATATTCCAAAATATCTTTTATAGATTTTAAATAAAAAAGTTACATACATAATCTGTATTTTATAAGTATATAGATATAAGTTGAATTAAAGTTAGAAATACCTAACAATATTGATCCCTTTTCTAGCATTTTTATATGATTAGAAAGTAATTTGTGTTCAAAATAATAAGTACTTAACTGAATTGCTACAAATTTCATGCTTTTTTTATAATTCCTTTTCTGACTGAAAACATTAGGTGTGTTCAGGGCCGGATTTATTAATAGGCCGACTAGGCCGCATCCTGGGCCCTGCAATTCTAGGGTCCCCAAAACTATTTACAACAAATAAAAAATTTGTATATATTACTGCTTTTTGTATGATTTTAAATATTACTTATAAATTATTATTACATAATATTGGATAAACATATAGTCTAATAGTTTGTCATGATGAATAGTTATATAATTTCTTTGTGTGATAAAATATAAATAAATTTCATTTGAAATATATGTCAGAATCATAATTATGGATATAGAACAGGCTTAACTTTATTCAACATAAAATTTCCTTTAAAATAAAACATCCAATGAAAAGGTTACATAAAATTTCCTTTAAAATAAAACGAAAAGGTATGATTTAAAGACTGATTGAACACAAATTGATACTGAACAGTATCCTGTATCATAATCAATAATTATTATATTAGCTAAATAATTCTGTAAAAATCCAGCAATAGTAATGCAAGTAAGTTATCTGTTGCCCCTTTACTTTGACACTTAGTGCCATCTATTGATATTTATTGTCAAAAAATAAATAAAAATTGGGCCCCCTAGGGCCCTAAAAAACGGCCAAATAAAAAAAAGGGCGATGTAGGGACATGTCCATACTGATACTGAACAAAATTCTATATCATATTCCTAAATATTTTTTTTAGATTTTAAATAAAGTAAAACACAATCACACACACACACAATCACACACACACACACACACACACACACACACACACACACACACACACACACAAAATCTGTATTTTATAAGTATATAGATATAAGTTGAATTAAAGTTAGAAATACCTAACAATATTGATCCCTTTTCTAGCATTTTTATATGATTAGAAAGTAATTTGTGTTCAAAATAATAAGTACTTAACTGAATTGCTACAAATTTCATGCTTTTTTTATAATTCCTTTTCTGACTGAAAACATTAGGTGTGTTCAGGGCCGGATTTATTAATAGGCCGACTAGGCCGCATCCTGGGCCCTGCAATTCTAGGGTCCCCAAACCTATTAATCAATTTTTAACTTTTATAAACTTTAATAAAAACCCATTTTTTCTTATTAAAAGTGCTGGATAGAAAGTAAAATTTTAAAGGTTCCTTATAAATTATAAGGAGCTTTTAAAATAAGACTTATCTGATTTGAATTTTTAGGGGCCCAAAGCCTTGCTCATCCTAGGGCCCCTAAAAATGCAAATCCGGCCTAAAGAGATATAACTACAAAAATGTATTAATTTTCTCTTTTGATTAAATAAGTTCAAAAGTTTTAGATTATAAATAAACACAAATATTTTTTGTTTGATTAAAAATTCCTTGGTATCATTTTAAATTTTTAGTTACAAATTATTTCAATATAGAGCACCTGTAATTTAAAGATTTTGGATTTGTTGTTTTTTTAGATTTAATACAAGTCTACCTCAAATTTATTAATGGTTAGCTAATAAGATGCTTTTCAGTCCTGAAAAGATATGAGACTGGATTTGAATCCAGATCTTCCAAGTGGTAGCAAATGCTTTACCATGTAGCCATCCAAGTTTTTTTGGGCTTAGTGCTATTTGCTCTAAATGAATGAGCAAAGTATGTCTTTAGGTTTCTATATGGTCTATCAAATGAAAAAAGGTTGTGATTTGCTTTATAATGAATTCACTTTACAATGACAATCTAGAACATAACTGCTATAATTGCAAAGTATGCCTGTATTTTAATCATTCATTTGTGGAGACTCAATCTTGTTTTTTGTAACTGCTTTTATTTATGAAAACAAATTATAATAATTTATTCTTTGAATATAATTTATAAATTTTTCAGCCTGTTCTCAAATCAGACTGTCACACACTGATATTAAAGTCCCCGATTTTTCGGCATACCGACGTCCAAGCACCAAAAATCCTCATCAGTCTTCACAAGAAACAGAAGACTCCCGAAAGCTATTTAGTTATGTTATTCTAGGAGGTAAGGAAATTTTTATTTCTGAAAAAAGTTAAATGGTTTAACTGTTATCTGAATTGGAATGATGTTTTATATTAATTAATTTTGGTTCAGATTTGATTTTTTTCTCATTTAAAAAATTTTTAGTTTCATAATAATAATTAGTATATGCAGTAATATTTTGCTGGTCAATTATTCTAAATACTGATTTTCCTTTTCATAGTATTGATATTAAGTCGGCACTAAATGGCAATAAAAGTTTTTAATCAATAAAAACCAGAATGTTTTCTGCTATACAGTACACATCAATAGCAGTTCAGTGTGTAACGAAGATTACAGCACTTAACAGAATTACATAGTTCAAATTCTAATTTTTAATATTAGTATTAAATTAAAACATATAATGTTTTTTTTATTATCACCATTATATTAATAAAAAGTATTACTAGTCTGTTGTTTAAATATATTTTTACAGCTCTATAAGCAGGAGTATTAATATACTTTTATAATTTACACTCTGATTCTATATTATACAATTTTATTCGTTTAATCTGAAGCACTTTCGGCATATTCATAGCCCTCTTCAGCGGTACAAACTTTAACTGATTATAGAATATCGTATTAGCAAAAAGCAGTGTACTGGAATTTTTTAGTATATTTTTACAAAAGCTAATTTTGGATTTTTGAATAAAATTATCTTTCTAAATCAGATTCTAATATATAATATACTCATGATGAAAAAATGTCTCTGATGAAATAATTTATAAAGTTATGATTTATTTGTGTCAATTAGCACAGTGATTAATCTTTAGCAATCCTGAAAAAAATTTATTGCAACCATCTAAGGTCATGGTGCAGTTTTTTAAAAATATGAAGTTCTGCTTTTTTGCCATAACTTTTCTTTGGCTTATCTTATTGTGAGATGAAAAATTCCAGTTTTGTAGCTAATGTTATGCTATATCATTTGTGCTTTTTAAGTTTTGAATTATTTCTGTATTATTTCTGCTTTTTTGCCATAACTTTTCTTTGGCTTATCTTATTGTGAGATGAAAAATTCCGGTTTTGTAGCTAATGTTATAGTAGTTCAAAACTTAAACAGTTTTGAACTACTATAACAACAGTTTTGAACTACAAAACTTAAACAGTTTTGTAGTTCAAAACTTAAAAAGCACAAATGATATAGCTATCATTTGTGCTTTTTAAGTTTTGAATTATTTCTGTATAAAAAAAAAATAAAAAAATCATAAATGCTAAACCTAATGAGCAGGAAACTTTTTTGAATATTTTTGTGAAAAAATTTTTCACATATCGGACATAAATTTTTTTTGATATATTATATTCCTTGCTAAATTTTCTATCAAACTGTAATAATAATTTGCTGGGTGTGAAAAATTTTTCCAACTAATGAAGTTTGTATTACCATCTAGCTGTAATCTGTTCCCATTCGTCTTCATTCCAGTTACTCTTCTGAAAAATTATAGATGTGAGATCCATAATTGAAACTGGATCTTCCACGATAGTAAGCTGCTGCATTATCACTTGATAGCCAACCTTCTTTTTTGGTAAAAGTGAAAATCCTCTTCAGATTTCTCTCGGATAGCGAAAACAGGTACTAATGAAACAAAATGACACTAAACAAGGAGAATCTGTATTTGGTATTAACTGACAAAGCATCCTGTGCTTTGTCAGTTAATAAAATGGTTTAATAATTTTTTTTTTGTTTTTTTTCTTTTATTCTAATTTTTTGCTGTATTTTGTAAGTAATGGTATATCTAATTTCAAAATAGTGATTGGGATTTGGTATTAACTGACAAAGCATCCTGTGCTTTGTCAGTTAATAAAATGGTTTAATAATGGTTTTTTTTTTGTTTTTTTTATTTTATTCTAATTTTTTGCTGTATTTTGTAAGAAATGGTATATCTAATTTCAAAATAGTGATTGGGGTGTTTTGTTTTTTTCATATTGAAAAATATTCAGATTAAAATAAATCATTTATTTTTTTAGAAAGTTACACACTAAGTTGCTAAATGTTAGAAAAAAAATTTTAAATAGAAATTATTCATACGTTATCTAAATTTTTCTTTTTAAAGCTGGAGGTTTAGGAGCAGCATATTCTGCTAAAGCCATTGTGACTGGATTAGTTTCGTCTATGAGTGCTTCTGCAGATGTCCTGGCCATGGCCAAAATCGAAGTGAAACTCTCTGACATACCAGAAGGAAAAAATGCTACTTTCAAATGGCGTGGCAAACCCCTTTTTGTCAGACATCGTTCCTCCGAAGAGATCAAGAGAGAAAGTGAAGTCAATCTGGCTCAGCTTCGCGATCCCCAGCACGATAGTGAAAGAGTTCAGAAACCCGAATGGTTGATATTAATAGGAGTGTGCACCCACTTGGGTTGTGTTCCAATTGCCAATGCTGGAGACTTTGGAGGGTATTACTGTCCCTGCCACGGTTCTCATTATGATGCATCTGGGCGAATCCGCAAGGGACCGGCTCCTCTCAATCTAGAAATTCCTTATTACGAGTTTACTGACGACCAAACATTGCTAGTTGGCTAGAAGTAAATTAGTGTGGCAACATAAATTATAATATCTTATTGTTTGTAATAGTAGTTTAAATTTAGTATGTACAGAAATATTCTAAGTAAATGACACATTCAGTTAATAAAAAAAAATACATTTCAAATGCAATGTAACATTTTATTGAATCGAAACATGAGACAACTAAAATACTATGTACATCAATTATTTGTGTTTCGTTTTACTTACATGGGTAATTTGTTAACGAAGATGTCAAATATATTATTATTTCCGAAATATATATATATTATTCAACAGTTATTTCAAATTTGTACATGGATTCGTTTTGGCAATAGACTAGTTACAAATATTTTTAGTTTGTTAACATTCATTATTTATAAATAAATTAACTGTGCGTCTGCACAAGAGAAAATAAATCATTTATATATATGGCACCATTTTAGATGGCCTTAGAAACAGCTCAAAATTTAAGTATGGCACTTTGAATGCCCTCTCACAACATTCAAAATAGCCTAAAAACTGAGCTGTTATATTTTGACTAGTCGTTAAGAATTTTCTTAAAATTAAACAACAATGAAAGATACAAAACTTTAGCAATAACACCTTAATGTTTTTCATATTAAGTATACAGCTTAAACATATTTTCTATCAGTCGCAAAACTGAAAGGAAGACTCCAAAGTTAGTTAGTTAAATTTTGTTTACTGTGAGGAATTATTTCAATGTGCATTTTTACTAGTATAGATGTGTGCAAAACATTATACTATGGGAGTTTTTATACCAAACAAAACATCAATTGCTGGGAATTTTATATGTAAAAACTGATTGTTAATTCCAATGTTGTCCAAGAGTCTGCATACCAATATTGAAATGTGGAATTCAGTTAGGTTAATCAGTTTTTACATATTTAACAAAATTATAACAGAGAATGCACAGTTTTTCAGTCATTTAAACTTCGTCTGTAAAGCTTTCAGACAGTTTCAACGTGAAACTTTTTGCAGCGGAAATTATAACAGAGAATGCACAGTTTTTCAGTCATTTAAACTTCGTCTGTAAAGCTTTCGGACAGTTTCAACGTGAAACTTTTTGCAGCAGGTAGACTCTTCTTCTGCCTCTTCCATTTGTCTCTATATGTGCTTCTGATGGTTTTAGTTGCTTGGCTAGCTGCAATTATGTGACAGAGCATCTCTTTACAGTCACAACAGACATTTTCAAGGGGTCCCTTGGTAGAGTTCTCTTCTACCGAGTCTTCCGGTTGGTGATGTATGGTTTTGGATCGAAGCAGTGGCGCTTTTTTTCTAGGTAGTGAATTATTGTCCTTTTCTTCTATATTTGAAAGTGAATGAAATGATTCTGAGTATTGTACTTTTTTAGGTGCAGGGGGATCGTCTGCTAATTCTTCTGATGACTGAGAGTCTTGATTTCTGTTTTGAAAATTTTTTTATTTTTAACTGGAAGCAAAATTCTAAAGTAAAATTTATAGTTAGATTATTAAATTACCGAATAAAATCAAAGGAAAATTTCCAAAATTTGTCGAGATCTTCAGGCGGTGGCGTAGGACTCAACATATATACAGGGATACTAGAAAAATGCTCTGTGGGAATATGCATCTAAAAATATATCAAAGTATTCTTAGAAGAAGTCACTTTAAAATATTAAGATAATTCTAGACAAGGGATCAGCCATCTTTTCAAAATGAAGTTCCTTCATTTCTTCCTATATGGGAAAATCTATGAAATAAGTAGTTTTTCTTTTTTATCGTATATGGCCTTGTCAACAACACAAATACGGTGCAAATATTAGGGAACTTTTATTTGAATCCACCAATCATTTAAATGATGATTGGTAGTAAAATTGCCAACCCTTGTCCAACCAAAAAATAAAAAATTGGAGCATACCTTAGAATAGCATCTGCTACAGATAATTCTCTCGCACAATTTACACTTCACTCCCCAAGATCCAAAAAATGAAAATTTTGTCTTCTTGCAGGTGAAGCATACCTGTTTATAAAAATAAACTATTGAATCTGTTATAACTTGAATATCCATCTTTATCCAAACTAAAATGTTCTATACTTTTCCATTTGCGACATCATCGTAGAGCTGTGGAAATACCAAAAGTGTTTCGAGGTCTGCTTTGGTGAGTACATTTCGTATATGAACAACTTCCTCTAATGTTAACGACAAGCACTCTAATGATTTCCATTGAGACTGAAACAAAAGAAAAATTTGATTAGATGAATAATTCTGAAAATTTGAATACATCTCTGGAAAGTTTTGCCTTTTTCAGGATATAAAAGTTTGTGTAAAAATCAATTTCTTAGTCACAGTTTCTCTTATTCAACTGTATTTAGTATTGACTAATTTCGAGTGTTTTTTTAATACATTATAGTATATAGACAATATTTTTATAATATAACTCAGAACATTGGGCAATGGCAAAGACAAATTACCACAATTAATGCTAAAAATGACACTCTAAAGTTGATAAAATGACAAAAACTTTAATAGATTGTTCATTTGGTCTAATATTAGAGATTAATTATTAAATTACATCAAAACTAAAGCTCAAATAATCTTAAAATAATAATAACACTACTTGAGTTTGGGTATAAATTGATTATTGTTCTTATGAACAAAGATATTTTTGCCATTGATGATTTGTGGCTATAGTATTAGTGATGATTATTGACTTAGCTCAGTGGTTTTTAATCGGTTTTTGTGAAAGATGGTGTGCCATAAACTTATAATCATGGATTTATCACACGTGATATTTATATAAATATATCTAAGTTATAATTTTAAATAAAAGATACAATGAAAATATGCATTGTAATCCTTATTATAAAGACAGCTTAAGTGTGCAAATTATAATGTTATTGATTTTGATGTTCCACAATATTTAGAAGTTTAAGAACTGTCAGCTTATAAAAACATAATTTGGTAATTATATTGGTCTAACTTATTCAAAGTAAAATGTTAAAAGTTACAATGAATCACAAAGCACAAGGGCTAATTGGCAGAAGTTGGTAATTATATTGGTCTAACTTATTCAAAGTAAAATGTTAAAAGTTACAATGAATCACAAGCACAAGGGCTCACAATCTTCCGTGAAAAATTAAAGGGAAATGCAATTCTCAATGAAGACAACCCTAACAGGTTAAATTGTGCGTGGAGGTGGTGTCATTTTAATAAAGACTGAACGGAGCATGCGCTGTCATCGCAGACACTGAATTTCTGTTAAACTATAGAATGAGCTTTTTCTCCAGAATTTCTCCGACATCTAAAAATTATCATTGTGTTTTTATTGTTTTTACCTCTCAGATTGTATTAATTTATTTTTGTTTCTGTTACTCAGGACTAAATATCGTAGATGCATAAAATGTAATAGCTTCTAACTGAAAACTTGTAGTTATGTTTTAGAAATTTGAAAAATGCTAGATGCATAAAATGTAATAGCTTCTAACTGAAAACTTGTAGTTATGTTTTAGAAATTTGTAAAATCCAATAACCGAATAGTGTTTACCAGGTATTACAGCTCGTTGTTATATAAACGAGCTATCAAATACTGGTGTAGAACGTTAGATGCTCATTTGAGAGAACTGGCTGAGGAGGGCCATAGAAGGCTGAAAACGTTTTTGATAAACTGCTTTAAGTGCTTGTGATTCATTGTATTCATAGAAGCAGCAGAACTTGGTAGTTTACAATTATAGTTGAAATGAAAACTTATTAATTAGGAAATTTTCAAGATATACCTGTATTTGAGTTTGAAACGATGATAGTGTTATCATTAAATCATCTGTTTGAATCTGGGTTGGAACAAGTTTATTTCAGATAGTAATTAAAGCACTATTTTTATATACTCACTGTTAGTCTAATTGCAGTTAATTCAATTAATTTAAAATACAGTGAAACCCCGCTCATGCGTTCCCGTATCGTACGACTTTCCCGCTTTAAACGTCTATTTTCGGAAGTCCGAACATTTTCCTATACTTGCAATGTAAAACTTTCCCTCTTCCTACGTTTTAATTATATAACTTTTCCCGCTTCCTACATCCAAAAATTTTACGGAAATGTCATTCCATTTTTGGTTTTTCATTCCCGTTTCGTGCGTTTTCCCGGCTCGTTCGACTTTTTGGGCCGGTCCCCGAAAAGTTTCAAAATTGGGGTTTCACTGTAATAATTATTCTAATTACGAGATGGCGCTAAAATTAGTTTAAATTATTTCAAAATCATTAAAAATCCGTTATAAATCAAGGGATTAATTAAGGCAGTTTAATCAGGATTATTTGGATTAAAGTTCCTTTGAGGTTGGTTTAGTAATTAAAGTTTAATGATTTATTTATTTAAATAAACGAAAATCTTTAAAATCAAGCAAATTATATAAATTATTTGTCATATTAATGTTAAAGAATTTTGATTCTTCATTATTATTGACAGATAAATAGATGAGCTTTACTGCAGATGAACTACTGTCTTAGATACAATCCATGAATAGAAATTATTTACGTAATATGCCAATAAAATCAGAGGACATGCTACTTCTGCTTTTTGGCTGCCATTTTGAGTTTCCTGATTTTGAATCAAACGATAGAGATTCTGATACAGAATCAATTGCACTGTATTGTATAGCTATTTATGTAGATTTAAATGCTTTTTTATGAATGTTTGGAATTAATTTATTGTAATTAATGTTTATAATTTTGATTATTCATATTTGAAAAAACTCTTAAATTGAGAATTACCATAGTCAAATTTTTGGCCTTCATTAATTGCAACTTAATAGAATTCAAAAATATATAAACAGCTTTTAATCAAATTGCAAACTGTTCCATTAGAATACATTTGCATATTTCAAAATAAATAAATAATTTAAATTTGCTTATTTTTCATATATTGTTTATAACATGAAAGTAAAATATAATACACAATTCTCATGCTTTTATTATTGAATATATATGTATCACACTCCTCACCACTATGAGGAAGAATCATTATCATTGTAAAAAGAAGTTTATTGCTTCATAGGATATGTTTGAACTTTTTATTTATAGAACATTTGAGAAAAATATTTTAGTGAATTTTGATTTTTATATATTTCATGGTCTAATTTTGAAAAATCTAACTGGATTGCTGGATCTTCTGAATTTGATCATAAATTATCAACATTTCATTTGTATGCATATTTGATTAATACTGCAACCTAGATGTTTTAATCCTAATAACTATTTATAATTTTTATTATTTCTATATCTAAATGGAGATGTATGGTTAATAGAATTAATTAAAAGGCTTGGTACAATGATTTTGCAAATGAAATTCATTGTTCATTGAAATCAGCATTTCAGCATCATATAAATTTTGAAACAGTCTGTCCTGCAAAATAATATAATAATTCTTCAATAGGTAAAAAAAAGTAATTGTCTTGCTATAGTTAAATTTCAGATGTTTTTAACTAAGATGAAAAAAGAAACATCTAAACAGGGATTAAAAACAGTTTAATGTAAATAATTCAGCTCATTTCAAAAGTGGAAAATATATTTTATTTTATTAAACTTGAAATGAGCTGAATTATTTACATTGAATAAGAAGTGGGAAGAAATTATGCATTAAAAACAGTTTATCAGAGATCACATTATCTGAAATTATGAGGGAAAATTATCAATTATCATTTTAGAAAACAAAATATATTGGAATAGAATTTCAGATTTTCTACAATTCATATTTAAATTTTTTAACATTTTTTTAATAAATAATAATCGAGATCCTATCAATTTTCAGTTCTTAGAATAAAAAATTTTTAATTTTTGTGTTCTAAGAACAAAATTCATGAGGATCTCGTTTTTTTAAATAAATGTTTAAACCTTATTTTATAGATTTAACTGCAATTAGTTCTTCTGTTTTTAAACATTTAGTATTTCCCATTTGGGCTATTGTGAATGTATGTTTTGTGATTAATATAAAAATTATTTTTAAAATGCAGTTCAGATTTAAATGTAGGATAAGCTATACTTTTTAAAATATTCTAAAATTATCTAACTTAAATGGCTTTGTTCTTATTTTATAGATATTTTCTTGTATTTTTGTGTATAGTTGATGATGGTACAAAGTATTGAAAACATTCCTGTTAACTAAAGCTGTTTTGAATATTTACTGCAGCAAATGCTATATTTTAGATAATACAAGCATTTATAAAATATATATATGTATATATATATTGTAGACACCTATATAGTTAACTCTACGATAAAATACAGGTAACCCTCAACTTATGATAACTCATACTTATGAGAGTGATGTAATTGTTAAATTCTGTGATTGGTCGATGCAATTCCATGAGTTTGAGTCCTTGACTCAATGGTTTGATATATGAAAAGTGTCCTCTTTTATGTCTGATTCTTGTGGTTTTGTATTTTTTTATGTTTATTAAGATAATGTAAAGTACCTAGTAATGTTAGTAGTAAGAAATTCATAAATTTTTGGCATTTATGACTTATGACAGCAGGGTTGGAAACTGAATCCCATCATAAATCAATATTTAATTTGAGTTACACAGTATAATTGACAAAATAGGTTAACACAGTATAATAGGTTTTTTCCTTTCCTATTATATTAATATATTACTTGAAATATCACAATATTTTTGACTAACTCCTAATTTGTTATATATGAGTAGCTAAATGAATCTACAAATACATAATTTTTGAATTGACAAAAAGTGCAGATGTTAATAAATTATTATGATTTATTTTATATATAACATTTTATTACCAAAGTTAGTGGATAATAATAATATGCACATTTTCTTTCTTTTATTTTTGTTTATCAGTTTATAGGGAGTAATATATACAAGTAAACACAGTATTATAATATTTATTCAAAAATATATAGTATTTATAAATATTTATTATTTCTCTAAAATATATATTTATACACAGGGTGTTTCTTAGCACCCATACCACCTTTTTTTCTCAGAAAAGCAATCAGATAGGAAGTAGGAAAAAAATTTTTATTACAAAAGTACCCCTACTCTTTGTGCCCCTACTTCCGATGGACCCACAAAATTTTTATCATGCCCATTTAATTCTTCGGATATACTTTAGTAATCAAAATTTTCTCCTCTACTTCCTATCTCATTGCGTTTCTGAGAAAAAAGGGTGCTACAGGTGCTAAGAAACACCCTGTATATATTTTAGAGGGATAATTTAGAATTTTACATTTCAAAATTTAAATTTTTTTTCCTCTAATATATGTTGAAATTTTTTCATTTGTTTTTTTCAGTATTTGATGATGGCGATGAAACAACTCTAAGGAGAACATCACTTTGTTTAAAAAGTGGTCGGCATTTTGCTGAAAGTGAAGTAAGGAAATTATTCTAATTATTTTTGCTTCTGATAAAATTGAAATATATAAGTATTAAATTGATTGTAATATAATCACTGTTTTATTTTAACATGTAAATCCTTTTCATAAATATTTTTAATTTTTATTTTTAAATTTCATAGTAAAAGTAGTCTTTGACTAGGTTCAAAATGAAATCAAACATAGTTCAAGTACAGTAAGACTCTCTTTAACGCTGCTCTGTTTAATGCTGTTACAATATAATGCAGCTTTTCGTATTCTGTATTTTTTATTGATTCACTTTGGTGTGGTTTTTTAAATCATTATACTCACATAAATACAAAATTGCATGAATTTGTTGTTTTGATACTCCTATGGCCTTTCGCAGTGTGTTTGATTTCATTGGGTGCAGTACATATGAAAGTCTGCTGCGGTCAGAGTTCATATTTATGATTGGTCTGCAGTATATACGAAAGTCTGCTGCGGTCACAGTTCATATTTATGATCTTCATCAACTTATTTCAATACATATGAAAGTTGCTGCAGTCACAGTTCATATTTATGATCAGTCATCAACATTATTTTATAGTAATAAAAATAAGAATTTTCTCATTTTAGTTTTAACCCAAATGCTGTCAGTCACTTTGAACCGTAGTTCGATACGGTCAAAGTGGTTTACTCTGCCACTTCGAATTCAGTTCTTTGAAATTAGAACATTTTTCTTTAATCGATATTTTTGTTAAAACAAATTTACCATTATTATGGAAATCATGGATCAGTTTATACAAAATGATCAAAATTTTGATAAAAGTTCAAAGGCAAGACAAAATGTAATGGATGCAATGTCTAGCTACAGAAAATCGCTTGCTGAATGAAAGAGGAAAGGCAAATGACATTAGATGACTTCTTAACGAAAAAACAAAATTCATTCAAGAAAATCAATAATAATCAAATAAATCCTTCCTCATCACAAACATAAATTATTTGCTTGAATATTTTTGATTTTCTTGAATGATTTATGAATACAAATCAATATTAGCAATAAAAAATGTCTAATTAATGTAATACAATAGTAATAATACATGTTACAAAATAAAAAAAAGATTAATGTAATACAATAGTAATAATACATGTTACAAAATAAAAAAAAAATAGTATGTATATTTTTTAATTCACTGTCCTGTTTCACTATCCCATTATTTACGTGTTAAGATGACTTAATGCTGTTTCATTTAGCACTTGGTTTTTTTATAATGTATCCCTCGCATTAAATGGGGTCTTACTGTATTAGGAACTATCTATATGTTATAATTTGGAGCAGTCAGAAGTGTACTAAATTTTTGGAATTCTCCTACTAGGGCTTACACAATTCAGATCTTGGTATTGTATTTAAAATCCCTTCAAAATCCTAGTAATTTTTTCCACTATTCAAATACTTGGTATTGATACAAAAGTACCAGTTTTCTTAGTATTAACTTAACCCATTGAAAACCATCAATGTTTACATAATAAGCCTAATTAATATGCAAAAAATTAAAATTATGAAATCTCTTTTAATTTTCATCAAAATTTTTTGAAATTTTTACAATTTCTTACGTTTTTTATCATCATTCTAATGATGTAAAATATTTTTTCAAATTTTATTTCTTTCATATCATATCGGTCATTATATAAGATCGGAAAAAAAACAATATTTTTGTATGAAATCTTATCCTCTATGAATCCAATGAGATATTTGGCATTTTCTGATAGCAGCAAGTCTTCTGAATAAAATGATGTATGATTGAAAAAAATCAGATAATATTTTTAAAAATTATCAATAAAAAAACAAAGTATTATGCAAATTTTAATTAATTTAGTTAGTTAATTAATTAGTCTAAAATTGACAAAAAATTATTAAAATATTGGCATTTTTTTAATAAAATATGTTTATTGATGTTTTTTCTTCATTTCAATAATTTTTATTTTAAACTTTTATAAATTTTTGAATTTATAACAAAAAACATAACACATTTGAAAATCGTCCACAATCCTACATAAACAGCTATAGCATTTTCTACTTTAACTGGCCTTGACATACTTTGACACTCTACAGCCAATACCACAAGCAGTGCAGTAAAGTAGGCTTGGCTGCAATTTCCTGCGAAACAACTGCCGTCATAAAACAATAAAAATGCCATGCCCCTTTTTAGAGCCTGGGATTGTTTACATTAGGATTTTCTTGCATTTTACTAAATTTTCAGTAAAAGTAAAGCAATAAATGAATAAATAAGTAAAAATATTTATTTTAATAGAATTAATCAAAATTTTTGTATTATCAGCAAAATTTTTTTAGTTATACAAATTTTACAGATGATTATACTAAAATACCATGTTTTATGTAAAATTTCAAAAATAAATTTATCAAAATAAACAGGAAACTGATACACTGCTTAAACAATATACAAGACATACACTTTAGCACTTAACACCTAGGCAGGGTTGAGAAAAACACAACAAAAAGTAACTTTTTAAATAGCAGTAGCACTTTCGATTTTTATTAAAAAATCCTCTTCAGCTACAAATACAAAATAGAACACCTAGTAAATACAGTTAAATAAATTTATCTCATCCAAAAATCAAAATAAGATTACTAAATTATAATGGAATGGAAACAGAATCAATAAAATTCGATGAAAAATAATCCAAATTCTACGAATACAATCCATTTCCAATTTCTAACTTTAAGACAGAATTTAAAAACTAATTTTGGTAATCAAAAAATTTAGGACCCATCATCAGAATTATGGATTTTCACCCAATAAATGCAAAGCTACTGATCTGAAATAGCTTCACTGTGTAACTCAGGATTGAATTTTATTTAATTGTTTTTTTAGTGTTTTTTGTTCCACTCCAATGATATAACTATGTTAGTAATACAAAATTTTTTAATTTTTTTATTTTTTTTTTTTTTTTTTTTGTTCCATTCCAGTGATGAAATTTTCATCATAAGTTTTCATCAGGTTAAAGAATAGTTATTTATGATTTATTTACATAAAACTTATAAAGTCATAGACAATATTTAGAGCAATAAGAATAACTTTAAATATCAAACAGACATGATTATTGGAAAAGTAAATCAAATAATAGGTCTTACTTGATGTAACTTGATAAGTATTATAGACAATAATAGTGTAGTCCAAAAAAAGATGTGAACACTCATCTAATAGTATGTTGCACCTCTTCACTGCAGTGATGGCTGATCATGATATGGCATAGATACTACAAAGTTGTAGATATATGCATCATCCACATTCTGCCATACCCAAGCAGAGTTAGACAGAGTTCATGTATATTTCCTAGTGGTGGAAGAAGTAGACCCATTTTCGACTATACTCTCTAATTGATCTTCCTTTGTTTTTGAAAATTTTCGCAGCTCCAGTTCATATAATTGACAGGTCATGGGAGCCAAAGTAAAGTCAGCTGAATGTTCCTCAAAGTCACTCTAGCACAAGTCTGGTTGTATAACAATAAGATTGTCCTATTAAGCATTTCTATTTTCATCCCTACTGGATATATGTGCTTCTTTTGTTTCCATGTGTACCTATGTTTTGCAATCTGCATTTAGTGAGAACTAATTACTTTTCTTATATATTCTTTCCATCATTTGTATTGTTGGCCAGGATGTCTTTTCTCTTCCCTTACCTTGGATGCCACACTGTAATTATCTTTGTCTAACAGTTATCAATATATTTTGCTATATAGCCTGCCAATGCCATTTACTGCTTCTAATTGTTACCATTGTCTTCTACTTTGGTTTGTTCCCTTATCTAGGTATTGGTCTTGCACCTAGGTGGTGAATCATAAAATGTATGTACTGGTGTTGGTGAATCCTAACATGTATCTTTCCATGCTTCTTTCAGTTGTTGCTAATTTTTATTCCATTTTCTTTGTAAGGGTCCATGTTTCATAGCCATTTGTCATAATAAGGTAGTATGTACACATTGAAAGTTGTTTTTTTTTTTTTTTTTTTTTTTTTTTTTTTTTTTTTTTTTTTTTTTTTCAGACATATTGGTATCCTCATCCCTTAGAAAGTTGCTGTATCTGCTGCATGCATTCCATCTCAATTGCATCCTATGTTAAAGTCTCTCATCTGTTCTTGTGTGTTATGATTGCTTGTATTATTCTAACTTTTCAATTGTCCAACCATCTGTTATTGATTTGCGTTTGTATAGAACATTAGCTTTGTCTTCTTATAATTCATTTGTACGCCTATTTTCTCACTTTCTATTTCTAGCAATTACTGCAGGAACTGCTAGGTTTCCTGCAGTTCATTTGGTATTTGAGCAAACAGTACTATGTTGTCTCAGGTGGTTGAGATCCTTTTGATGTTTATTTCTTTGTATATTAATAATACAGAACAATAGGGTGTAAAATAAATAAATAAATAAATCATGAGAATAGATTAAATTCAGTGAAGTATAATGATTAGTTATTCTCTGCTCTCTCTCTCCAACCTGTATTAGACCAGCATAGGGAGGGTAATTGTCTAACCTTTCAGATTGTTTCTATGATGCACAACACAGGAATTTGGCTCTCAATCACCATCAGCACCGGACCTGATCACTGCAACAACTGGAGTATGGAAGGTGCAAGTACTAAAAATACCTGGATAGGGACTGGCTACTTTCAATTACTGACCTTTGCCACATATAATGGATGATCCCTTTTGACAGAAGACCATTTACAGGAATTGAAGTCATTCTTCAATTCCTGTAAATGGTCAACTGAGATCAACTGGCACATCATTGGACTTCGTGAAGTAAGAAGAAAGGATAAAAATCTTATGGAACTTCAAAGTAGACATCTCTTCTACCACTGAGGGAATGAGACAATACCAATGGAGGAATAGGATTCCTGATTCACAAGGACATCATACACATTATTGTCAGTTTTCAGCAGCAACTCAGACTGAATAGGATAAGTCACAGTAAGAATTTCCAAGAGATACAAACTGAAAATAATGCAAGTATATATGCCAACAACCAGCAATTATGATGAAGAGCTTGGTTATGATGAAATAACCAAGAAAATGAACATCAATCCAGCACACTTCACGATCATCATGGGCGATTTCAATGCAATAATTGGAAGAAGGCAACAAGATAAAGAATATATGGAAAAGTATGGCATTGGTATATAAAACAAGAGATGCACATAATTAATAGAATTTACAACCCATGTCAAACTCAGGATAATGAAACATCATCTTCAATGGAAGATTACTGCCTAAAGTTGCAAGCTTCTGCATTTGATGAAAATTTATTTTAGAGTTCCAAGCTTGGCTCAGCAATCCCTGCCCTCCACCATCCACTCTCCCTTCACAAGTGGATGCAGCCCATGGTTAAAACTGATCCCACCCCTTACTAATCTGATTGCATCATCTGTTGAAGAGCAATGAAAATGGACATGGATCAGCTGCAATGGACAGACCAAGAATGAGATTGGTTTTATAGTGGCCAATAGCATCTGTATAATCAAATATGTTTCAATACTCAATCAGTTCAACATCAGTAGTGATTACTGGCTAGTCCATGCTAAAGTCAAGCTGGATATTCAATATGAAAGAACATGGCTAATACAACACAGAGAACAAAAGATCAACTTGGGACAGCTTAAGATCAAGAAGGAAGATTACTGCCTAAAGTTGCAAGCTTCTGCATCTGATGAAAATTTATTTTAGAGTTCCAAGCTTGGCTCAGTGATCCCTGCCCTCCACCATCCACTCTCCCTTCACAAGTGGATGCAGCCCATGGTTAAAACTGACCCCACCCCTTATTAATCTGATTGATTGGAAAGGAGTGTAATAAATATATATATATACATAAAAAAAAGAAGCTTAAAGTTGTAGAACAGAATCCAAGAACTCTCAGAAGTAGAAAGCAACTTACAGAAAACATACAATAGGGTAATGACAATCATCAGAGATAGTGCAGAGAAGACTGCAGGAACTCAACTAAGAAATCCCATCAAAAAAATATCCACCAAAATACAGGGGTTCATTGAAAAAAGAAGGAAGCTGAAGATCAAATCCATTACCTACCAGATAGAATATAGAGAAATGTGCAGAAAGAATCAGAAAAAATATACAAATTCAGCGTAAAAAGGATTCAAATGGCCATTAGAACAGCCATAGCTTCCAATCAGCATGAAGAGACATAATGACTGGCAAGCACCAACTAAATGTGATCAAAAATGATAATGGAGAACTTATCACCGACTGAGACAATATTGTAGAAAAAGCAGTAATCTTCTATGAGAAATTATGCAAACCAGGAGACCAGTTGAGGCAAGCAGGATCAAGACCAGCAAATACAGAAGATATCTTGGTAATACTACTATAAGAAGTGGAAAAAACATTTAAGAAAATGAAGTGTGGAAAAGCTTTTTTGAGAAGATGACAACAACAACATTGAACTCCTAAAGGAAGGAGGAATACCAGTCTTCAAGCAACTCCCCAGGATATTTTCTGACTGCATATGAATAGGATAGATACTGGACAGCTGGAAAAATGCAGTCATAGTGCCAATAAATAAGAGAGACAAAAAGGATCTAAAAAAACTACAGGCCTAAAAATCTATTGTCAACAATATGTGAAGTCTTCACACTCATCTTCATAAGAAGATTGGAACAAGCACTGGTGTTGAATCAACCTAGAAAATAAGCTGGATTTCAAAAAGGCTATTCAATGATAATGATGTGTACACTGTCAACTAATTAAAATAAAATGCAAAAAATATGACATTCCTTTCTTTATGGCAAGCATAGACTACAAGAAAGCATTCTACTCAGTATTTACAGGGGAAATATTAATAGCACTAAGTAAGCACCCGAATTGACCACCAGAACATTGAACTGCTACATATCATCTACAACAGTGGTTGTCAACCTTTCAGACCTCACTGACCACTAAATTTATGATTTTACATTCAGTGGACTACTAACATGAATTTTTTTAAAAAGATGAACAAATTCATAAGACAATGATGGAAAACCTACATTTTATTAATTTGAAATACATTTATTATGAGTAAATATAACAAAATTGTAGTTTAATTATTATAAATACAAAATAAATCTTATAATGAATATAATATAATGAAATGAATGTAATATCAGTAGTCATAAAATAATACATTACTATTATTAATAATAGAAATTTTGAATGCAGATATTACATTAGACTTGGAAAAGAAAAATCTAAAGAAATTTTAAACTTGTTCATAAACATTTTGAAGCACCCAAAAATTGATTTTCCATTATTCTATCTCACTTGAAATTTTATGCAAACTACCAGTGGTCTGTGGACTACCAGTTGGCAACCACTGATCTACAAGGAAGCTACAGCCATAATACGATTGCATAAAGATAGTAGGAAAATAAAAATCTAATGAGCTATCAAGGAGACAGCCTTATTGAAATTGTTCACAGCCTGCCTAAAAGAAATATTCTAGCAAGTAAATGGGTGGGAACATAAAGAAATAAACATCAATTTACAGATTAATATTATATACACAGTGCAATCTGCTTAATTGGACCACCAGATTATGGGACCAACCGCTTATTAGAACCAAATTTGCAAAGCCTAATTCAAATGTATTAAATTAAGCATAATTTACTCCATTTATTAGGACCAGTTCACTGCTTACTGGAATCAGTAGAATCAGTTCAGACTTGTTCAAAATGGTTTACGGAAAATTTGCCCCCTGCATTTCGCCTCCGACTATTCGCCCCGAGAACATTTCTCCCCCGGCTGCTTACTGGAATCAGTAGAATCAGTTCAGACTTGTTCAAAATGGTTTACGGAAAATTCGCCCCCTGCATTTCGCCTCCGACTATTCGCCCCCTACATTTCGCCCCGAGATTCCGAAAAATAAAATATCTATGTTCTATTTTTATAGCATCGTCACGAATAAAAATTCCATTTGAATATTAAATAATTTAATTCTTTTGATTCTCAGATTCATAAATCTTAGAGAATAAAATCGCGAATACTACGTATACTATGAAAACGATAATTTAAAATGCATTCTAGAAATCAGAGAGATAAGTAATTAAACTCTATAGAAATATGAAAATATTTATAAATAGTTTATGTAGATATATCAGAAATTTGAATTGTTACTATTCGTACATATTTATTTTGAAACATCTGGATATCTTACTTCGATACTTTGAAACATTTGGATCATTTCATAAGGAATTGAAATTTCTTATGAAATGATCCAAATGTTTATCCTTTCTTAACCTAATTATGTTGATCCAAATTCTTAACCTTAGCGAGCGATTCCTGACGTAATAGATGCATCAGAATTGGCTCGATGCCAAAAATCAGTGTCCGGATTCAAGAAAAACTCACCGTATATGTTTAGTAATGATATTGCTTAGTATATTGTTTACAAACTGTAAATTGTAAAATCGTATA
Organism: Olivierus martensii; assembly: GCA_000484575.1. NCBI lineage: Eukaryota > Metazoa > Arthropoda > Arachnida > Scorpiones > Buthidae > Olivierus > Olivierus martensii. The sequence continues at coordinate 45,726 of AYEL01091830.1, read as the reverse complement.
TTATTCTATAAATACATTTTTTCAGATTATTCCCACGCCCCAAGTTGGATAACTTGAAAATAGTAATAATAAATATTTTCTACAGTAAAAATTTGACACTCTTATAAATACAAAAAAAAATCTTTAAATTTCACACAAATTACCTACGTTATACAAAATACCTACGTTTTTTCTTCGTTAATATTGATACCTGTTTGATATCATAAACAGCAGAAAATTTCTACCTTTTTAACATTACCTTAAACTGAAAATATATTAAAATAAAATTTTATACTACAAGTTGCGATCAATTTTCAAAATGTAACTATAATAAATTCCGAAAAATAAAATATCTATGTTCTATTTTTATAGCATCGTCACGAATAAAAATTCAAGCATAATATACATTTGAATATTAAATAATTTAATTCTTTTAATTCTCAGATTCATAAATCTTAGAGAATAAAATCGCGAATACTACGAATACTATGAAAACGATAATTTAAAATGCATTCTACAAATCAGAGCGATAACTAATTAAACTCTATAGAAATATGAAAATATTTATAAATAGTTTATGTAGATATATCAGAAATTTGAATTGTTACTATTCGTACATATTTATTTTGAAACATCTGGATATCTTACTTCGATACTTTGAAACATTTGGATCATTTCATAAGGAATTGAAATTTCTTATGAAATGATCCAAATGTTTATCCTTTCTTAACCTAATTATGTTAATCCAAATTCTTAACCTTCTGATAATTCTTGACCTCCAATGGATTGTCCAATATGGTCCCATATCCCCTTGTTCAGTAAATATACACGTGTTAAATTTAAATATTCACGTATTTACCCAAATATAAATTAATAACTAAATAAAATAAATATCAGTATCCAGAGATCGAGTCCCATATCTCCAGCATTTGGTTCCATACCCTCAAGGGTATAGATACTCCCGGTTAAGAACCCCTGTTCTAGAGAATCAATCATATTGAAAGTGATCGATATTCGGTCATATCAAGCAGGACGGTTATTTGTCAAAATAATATATTATGTAAATATTATACAATTTAAACTTTGTGTGTATTATTGGGATCCGGTAGTGAATCGTGTGGCTAAAAATAATCAAAATCGTTATCAATAATGGGTTTCAATTAAAAGATAATAATTTATAGTTATTCCATGATATTCACTTTTATAGAATAAATCAAAAGTTAGTTAACTATCATATTAGACAAGTCTTTTTATTAATCAGATATTCGACATTTCAGAAAATATAAAAAATTACAAACTAATATTCTTTATTTTTGTAAAATGGTCATTAAGAAATCAATAAATACAGTATAAGTTATTTTATTCATCATACTTAAGATATTTTTGCTGATATTGTATTAGGTTAATTCCAGCAATATTCCATAAAAATAGGAAGAGAAAACGAAAAATATTATTCTCTATAAATATTTTATTAAGTTGTAACAATAAATATTTTTCGTCACATTAACTATACAGTACACACAAATTTTTATACAGGTACTGGATCTGTATATCTTTATATATAAAACAAATCTAATGTTGCAGTCTCTATACAATTGAAATTTAAGCTAAAATTTAGCTCGACTCAGAAATCATATTATAACAACTAGAAATATTATTAGTGTTTAAAATATCTTATTTTATAGCTTTATCATATCTTATAATTTATTAAACTGTGGTTTAAAAAGATAAATTTGATGAAAAGTTTGTTTTTCGCTATCTGTCTAAAATAATTACGTAAATAATTTGGATGCGCAAATTGTCGGATGCTCAAATGAATCTGTTGAAATATAACATACCTATAATATAAAACATTCTCATGGTTGCACACATGAAGTGTATGCAAATGATTTTGTTTATATAAATGAATCATTCTGAATATGATCTTTGCGATTTTATTTAATTTTCAAAATATAGTAAACTGATTTTGCTGAATTCGCAAAAAAAGAGGATTAACACTACATTTTTTTTATGTTTCTTTTTTTAAAGCAATTGAATATCTCCAGTTTCAAGAAAAATTTGTGCGCATTTTTGAAACCTGCGCAATTTTTATATTTTTTCATGTTAGGAAATATATTCAAACATTGCAGAATCATTAGCTGTTTTAAAAATGCAGCTATTATTCATCTGGGATTTCTGTCCATATTATATCAAATATATACTATACTTTTTTATTTGTATAAAAAGTATGCCTTACATACAAAATAAACTACAGTATATATATTTTATGGTGTTGATCAGAATAAAAAGGAGAAAAATTTAGTAAATCTGTTTAAAATAATGATAAATGTTTCCTAAAAATGCTGCTATTATTTATTTATTTTTTTTTTAATTTTGCATTTGTACGAAGAAATTCTGTAATTTTTTTTTTTTATAAAAAAACGAAACGAAATGTTTTATTTGTTTAATTGTTATACTTTATTTAAATATGGTTGCTTCGTCGGCCGGTTATAGAGAATTGGAATATAGATTAAATCAATATTTCTTTTACTGTATATTAAAAAATTAATAAACATGTCAGTTTTGGATCAGGGGCTTATTTTTGTATGAGAATTTATTTATTTTCAGGAATGGATTGTTGTGGCGACCGCAAATCTATGTTAAAGTTGTAAGCGCACATTTTGAATACTTCTTTTTTTTTTTTTTTTTGTACAAGTAAAATTACAATTTTTAAAACATATAATTTTAGACTATAATTTATTATAAAAATATTACCATCTAGTAATAAATTTATTAATCAGATAAACAATACTCGTTATCGTATCCATTACACATATTTTTGATAAATAATCAAGAACATCAATAGACATATTTTATTTTATTAAACGAATGCCAGCTAAAATGGATACAAAAAAAATTCCATTTATGATTATTATGAAATAATGAAAAATATAGAAAAAGAGGTAATATCAAAAACGAGAAAAATAAATCAGTCATAAGTATATATGAAGTTACTATGACGTAACAATTTTTACGTCATGTACAGTACATACTCGTTCTTTTTCGTACTCAAAAAACAGTTGCAAACATTTGCATACTGTCTAGCGACGTTTCAGTAACATACTTTAAATTTAATTATGATTATTTGGTTTTGGCTATTATTTATAGCAATTTTCGTTGCTTTAATTGGTAAACTTTACCATATAAATAAATTTAGGAAAAAAGTATGTAAACTTCCAGGACCTCAGATACATAATTTGGTACAAGGTAACTTGCCTATTTTACTGGGAAGGAAAAAGCAAATCGGATTTCACGTACTGTAGGTAAGTTGCATAATCATTTATATTGAATGAAAATACTTTTATATACTTTATATACTAATATTAGAAATCATTCATAAATATTTTTAGTTTAATATCATATCATTTTTAAAAATGTATTTTTAATTGGTTTATGAACGATTAAATGTTATAATAAATCCTAACAAAATATAGTAATTATATTTATCATAAATGTGAGGCGATTGACTTATGTAATAGCAATATATTTAATCTAAACAGTCTGGTTTATCAAGTCTATAACCCTTCACGATTAAATAATTTCAAGATTACAACTATAGTATGTGAGAGACTTCACTTTACTGCTAAATTTCATAAAATTCCAATAAATATTTCAAGATATATTAAGAATACTGTACTTCAAATTTAAGCGTCCGCATTTTTAAATTGTTGAAGTTAGAAGGTAAAATCATTCGGTTTCGAGATTATCATTCATGACATAATATTGTAAAATTTCGTGGAAATATATTTAGTTATAATCTGTATACTAAAGCTAGGTTGACACGATCAGAGCATACTCGGATCGAGTTCGCTCGGAGATGAACGAACTCAGTCGGAGAGTTTTAAGTTTGTTTACACATTCCAAGTGCACTCGGTCTGTAGTCTGAAGTGAAATGGCGGATCTCGTGCTTGAAGTGCAGCCCTTTCCGCCATTTTAAACTCTCCGCCATCTTAAACTTCTAATTGGCTTTTTTTTTTTTTGCATATTTTACGCCCCCTTTCCAATCAAGAAGATTACTAAGGGGTCAGGGCTAGTTCCAACCACGGGCTGCACCTACACCCATGGAGGGGTTACTTATTTATCTGGATTTATTTATGATAACATTTATTTTAAGCATTTATTTATCTGGATTTATTTTGATAAGAAAAGCATAGCAACAACTTGCGTTAATTAACTATATTTACTGATAACTTTTCTTTATCAGATTTTCAGTTTAGATTAATTAATTAATTTGACGGAAAATGAAATAAATCTTATAAGTTATCTGAGAATAAGTATTATTAAAATTTATACGACTCTTCAAACTCAAATAAAATTAAAATATTCACAGATGTTTTGACATTTCAATTTTAAAATATTAATGATAAAGTATAAAAATTTTGTTTTAATTGAAATTTAGCATTTATATTAAAATTTATACGACTCTTCAAACTCAAATAAAATTAAAATATTCACAGATGTTTTATGACATTTCAATTTTAAAATAATGATAAAGTATAAAAATTTTGTTTTAATTGAAATTTAGCATTCATTTTTCATACACAATACTCTACTGTATTATAAACGATGCACTAATTAAAATATAAAGTTTTATTTTTGTAATTATTGTTTTATTCTATTACAATTTTAAATAATTTATTTATTTAACTGCTCTTAAAGATCATAAGTAGGTAAATAAATAATGATTCTGAGTATAACAGCTAAGAAGAAAGGTTAGAAAAACACTTAAGTAGAATACGAAGATATATTAAAGGAATATTGTAAAACAGCCATTTCCAAAGTGTGGGTCGCATTAAATATTAAAATATGAGAGTAATTTACATCAGTGCTTCTCAAAGTGTGGGTCGCGATCCCATATTGGGTCGCGTAACAAAATTTGGGGGTCGCAGAAATTTTAGCAAATGTTTTAATTCGTATTCCTAATTTATATAGCTCTATACCCAGGGAAAAAAATAAAATAAATATATAGGCTATATACTGTAGACGTGCTACAAATTTTTTAAATATATAATTTTTAATTTTGTGTTTGTTCTATAAAAAAAAATATTGTTAATTGTTTCTATTCTTATTACGTTTATTGTTACCCTATTTCCTTAATTTAATTATCGTTTATTGTTTGAATTCTATTAATTTATTTAATCAATTGTTATATTAACATTTGTTATTATTTAATTATTTTTATTTTATATATTCCCAATATTATTTATATTACCAATTATTATTTATTTTCTTAAATTTCTAATTTATAATCAATTATCTAAATCATTTTTTATTTAATCAATCATTGCTTATTTTGTTCATTTTATTTTATCTAATCAATCCTTATTTATTTTTGTTAATTATAATCATTTATTTTATGTTAAAAATTCTGTAACAATATTATACTTTGTAACTCTGTAATCAGCAAACTGTTTAAATCAAATTTAATAAATGGCGAATACGGTCTCTACCTCCCTAGTGACCTATCACACTCCTTCTGATAGGATCGCTTTCCTTTCCTCTTACTCTCCTTTCATCTTCTCACTTCCTTTCCTTTTTCTAAGGCTAATCCAGTGAGTACAGCCTTCTATCTCTTTGTTTTCCTCCTCCTCCTCTATACCCAGGATCGCGAAAATATTTTAATCGGGTAAAAGGGGTTGCCAAGTAGAAAAGTTTGAGAAGCGCTGATTTATGTTCATTATGTTTATTAGAAGAGTCTCACTCATTGAGAATGGAGATGAACAATTCAAAGTCGATTCAGTTAAGGATCTCAGGAGAATTGCTATATTTACAGTACATGATAAAATTCGAGGTTTTATCAAAAAATTATATTTATGGAAACAAAATATTAAAGATCGAAAGTATGACTGTTTCGAAACATTCGCAACTTTTATCATTGAAAATGAAGTGACACTAGCTGACGACTTAATCTCTATAATAATTGCACATCTAGACTCGTTGAAAGAACGTTTTGATTTTATTTCAGTGAAGAAATGAAAAATTGTAAGGAAAACATTTGGACTGCAAATCGATCTCAGAGTGATGTGGCTACTGGTATATCTACGAAGGCAGACGAAGAACTAATTGATTTGTCCGAAAACACTACTTTGAAAATGAATTTTGATCTTAAAAAGTTGATACAGTTTAGGCGGTCAGATGAAAAAATGTATTCAACTCTTTCTATCACAGTTTTAAGAGTGCTACTCCCTATTACTATCTCGTACATGTGTTTAGTTGGATTTTCGGCAATGATAGCAATTAAAAACAAATTTCGAAATAAACTTTAATTATCAAACACTTTGCATCTGAAAATGACACATATCAACGGGGCCGTCAAAGATGTCATCAGCAAAAAATAGAAAACATACCCATTCTTCACATATACTGCATTATATATCTGATTAACACTCAATAAGTGTACTCAATAAAAATTTAATAGTATTAAAGCGATATCTTTTATTTAAACCCCCTTCTTTTAAAATATGCATTACAAGAGAATTGGTCGCGAAAAATTATTTTCGAAAGTGGGTCTCGACCCAAAAAATTTGGGAAACGTTTGTAGAAGAAAGTAAAAATTATTACTGTAATTTTATAGTTAATGCTTTTTTTCAAACGAATAGATCTCTGTTATAATATAAATGTTTTGCCATTTTTTCGGGATTATATAGGATATATTGGAATTGTATATAATAAATAGGTTATTGCATTCTACTGTTAAAAACAAATTTTTATATAAATATATAATCTTAACCATTTTATTAACGATATATGGCAAAAGGACACAAGATTGCAGATAGATATATAATAAGGGAAAAAGCGAAACAAATCTCTTTATTTTGTTATAATTTATTGTAATTAACTTTATGATCAATTAATTGATCATAAAGTATAAAGCATGTATTGCAGATGATATGCAAAGTGTCTTTCTATAAGTTCAATTAATGCTGAGTCCTATTATACCCAGTGGCGCCGAGACGGCGGGGAAGAGGGGAAAAATTCCACGGCCCTATAAGATTGAAGGGCTCGGGCCGCTTCCTAACAATAAGAATTTATTATATATATGGGCCCAAAACCTGGTTCGTACCGGGGCCCGGGATTTCTCTCGGCACCACTGATTGTACCACGAATTCATGGTTTGCTAAAAAATATCAGGCGTACCATCAATGATTGTATAAACTGCTGTTTATGTATCTGAAGCACATTTGCTATATATTATTATACGCTATATAATTGCAGTACCATGCTGAATTAACTCTTAATGAACTCTTATATTGTTCCTTTCCTTGTTATCTTATGTCATTATGAAACTATATAACTTTGTGTTTAGCGCAATACGGTTCAGGTAGTCCTTGTGCCACAAACCCTACCAAACAAACAACAAACAATCCAAACTGCTGCAATGGATCTATATGTCGTCCTTCGTATTATATCATTAGAATGTCTATTGAATAGTGAAATTTATGTTATCATCATTGCTTATAATACGTTCGTATAATCTTGCTTAAATGAATATTTATTCAATTTAATATCGAACGCTTCATACCTCGAATTAATATTGCCTTATCTTCCTAACGAGCGGTTAACTATATGTTTATATAAAAAATTTTGATTGTTCTTTAAAATATAGAATGTCATCTAATATTTATTGTATGTAATTCTGTTGCATCCTACATATACAGAACACAAATTCATAGTAGAAATCAAAATAACGGATTGAGGATAATAAACAAGTTTAGTTAAGGGGTCCTTGAAAGTTGTTTCTCTATTCCAGAATGGAATAATTAACGGATAAATCTTCATAAATTAAACCATGGTACCTCGTGAAAATATTTTTCTATTTCAGTGAATTCAACATGATGTTATTATGGCCTAGGAATGAATATTTTTGGCATAATAAAAACAAAATAATTCTCAGGCATTGGAGCAGTATTTATGTTAAATATTATGTGTTTTGACTGAAATTTCATTCGCACATTTATTATTGAAATTCTCTGGAAATCAAGCTTGTTAAAAATTATAGATATCGGATAACATCTATCTGAATATTTGTTTTCCAATATTTCCCGTAACTATAGATTTCAGTGAAATTCATATATAGTATCTATATAATTGAGACCTAACAGAATCAAGCATATTAAAATTATATTCGATCGCTATTACTGGTTTAAAAATAAACTATATTTGACAACAGCATCGCAAGTCAGTATTGAGTTATGTATGTATTGAGTTTATGGAAGGACGTATTACTACAGCGTATTTCCAATTTTTGTGACGGTTTGCGCACGTACCAAGTCGATTTCTATATAAAAGATAACAGTTATAGTAAAATTTTCATTGAACTGGACATGGAACAGTCCAGCTCTGTGAAATTAATCAACCTTCTGAGCCTTAATAAGGAGGAGGAAGTCTCTATCATTCATTATGAGAAAAACATAGATTTCATAAATTTTAGTGTAGCCATTTCTAATGAAGTAAAAAATTCGCTAAGCAATATTAGACAGAATAACAATAACATTTTACATCTTTGATGAAAATGTTGTCAATGAACTATGGACTCTGTGGTGACCCGACTTCATATCTGCATTGGAGAACCAAGGAGTGCAATAGTTTTATTTGCACTTAATCTTCTACTGCTGCTATACTAAGATTTATTGACTAATTAATAAAAACATACCAACCTCATATAGGTAGTAACATCTTTTTGTCTCACGCTGTGTATAAGTCAAAAGTACTACAATATTTTGATTAAACATTTTTCAAACTATTTTTTTTTTCTTTTTTTGCACAGTCAGCTTTGTGGCATTACAAAGATATCGTGATCTTGAAAATGGCACAAGGTTGCTTATTACCAGATGTAAGATGGTTTACAAAAAGTTTTTTTAAAATTTTCCAAATGTAACTATTACTAGTAAATCTGTAGCTGTTAACATTTGCTTTTTATTATATATTAGTTTTGTGCATTTTATAATCAGTTTTAGAATTTTAAAATCATTTTCTGGAACTAAGCATGATGTGCTTATCGATTTATAGATGAATTAATATACTGTATATAAGACACGTAACAAAGTTAATTCGATAAAAATAAATTTTGTGCTTTTTATAACGCGTATATAACGCATTATTATTTTTTCTATAATTTAATAATGAAGATCGTTATCAGAAACCCATTCGAAACAAGTTCGCCGAACTTATCCTCGAACTTCAAGTGGGAACAAACTGTGCTAGGCTGTAACTATAATATGGAAATAGACTTGTTATAATGATATTGCACTTGTTAAATAATTAACGAATTAATTAAAGATGTAAGCACTTTTCGATACAGTATTAAAATGTTTACAAAATACCATACACCAAAAAACGCTTCATCGTTATATAGGAGAAAGCGAAATAAAAAAATATGCAATTTAAGCAGTTGTAATGTTGAGAAAAATCTTTCCGGAAATATAAAAATGAGTAAAAGCTCATCCATACCTCTCCTATCTGTTACTATACCAATATGACATTACTGCAATTAATACTATTACGGTAATAAGACCTAAATAAAAAACAACAAAGAAAAATTATTTCGACGATATTTTAATATTAACTGATTTACGGTTAAGGATAATAATAATAACAACGAAAACATAGATAAATATGTAAACAAGATTAAAAAACAAAATACGAAACTCGCAATGCGAATTGAATATCGCGAGGAGTTACTTTTCATTGGGGTTGGTTCTTCGTCTGTTGATTTTGTGTTGTCTGTAGCCAACAATAGTTCGGTTTTTAGTTTATCTCCTAACTTAAAATGCATAATGAACTAATGCATAAAAAAGAATAGTTATCAAAAGAATAGTTGAACTTTTTCAAAATCATATTCTGATTGATTGCCTTAGAGGTATTGCATAAAAATTCGAGTTTTAAACGATAATAATGTGCATTTATTATATTAAAATAAAATAAATTAGAATCATTAAAAGCTTGGTTTGCAATTTTGTAGCCTATTCATTATCTACAGGGGGCGAATTGTCGGAGGCGAAATGCAGGGGGCGAATTTTCTAGACCTCGTTCAAAATATAGTGAGACGGGACAGTGCAGTTTGAAATTGTTGCATTTCTGTGCAGATGACCTGTAAACATTAATGACATGAATTACTTGAATGACATGAATTACTAATGATGCCAACAAAAGAAGTATTAATTATAGCAGTTAAGTTCTATTTTTAGTTTATTGGTGGTGATTGCATTAGCTAAATATTATTCTGTGCTTTTTCAAACTGTTTTGTTTTTAATTTTGCTTTTTTATTGATGATAAACAATGTTTCAAAAAGAAAAGATGTAACACTTGCTGAGAAGATTAATTTGCTAGACAAGATCAAAAATCAACCTAACAGTAGTCAACAACAACTTTCAAACACACTTGCAGTAGCAAAAACAACAATTGCACATTTAATAAAGCAAGAAGACGAACTATGACAAGCTTCAGCATCCTTTGAATATCGGGAAGGAAATTCACACAAAATAAAACGAGAAGGAAAAGATCCTGATGTATAAGATTCACTAAAACAATGGTTTCCTATTGTAAGCAAACAAAGAGTGCATATTGATGGACCATTGCTGAAAAGTAAAGCAGAGGAGTTTGCTAAAAAGCTAGGCTGAAATGATTTCCAAACAACAGACTGTTGTCTGTCAAGGTGGAAAGTTCAAAATGAAATTAAATAAAAAAAAGGACTTGGTGAGAAGAGTTGAGCAGATTTTGAAAATGCTGACAACTGGAAATCAATGATGTTATCCAATTTGCTTCAGCAATATTCCTCTGATGATATTTATATTGCTGATGAAACAGGTTTATTCTATCATTACATGCCAGATAGTTCATTGGTCTACAAACATGAAATTTTAGTGGGTTCAGAAAAGGCTATGGATTGCAAGTGTTATGCTGTGTGAACTTATCAGGATCAGATAAATTGAAGCTTATCTAAATTCTTAAGATTATTTCTGTTTCAACTTATTATGACTTAATATTTTAAACTCAAGCACATTTCAGCAGTAATTATGCACACTATTATTTATTTAGTGAAGTGCTTTCAATACAAAACAACCTTCAGCACTAAAAACTATAGGATCAAACAAATAAATTTAATGTAACGTCATTATTATGTTCAATTCTAAATTCAAAATTTATGCATTAATTCAATATCAGTTATTTAAATTAACATATTCATTATGAAATAATAATAATGTAAATCTTATAGTATATGTATTATTATATAAATTTATAAATAAATATCAGTCTATATATAATTATTCCATCAATCGTTAATAGCTTATAGCCATGCTACCAATATGTTTTTCTGATTGTTTTTCATTAATTAAATTGCCTTGTTTTTCTCTTTTTAGTATTTCTAGTGTTTCTACAACATATTTATCATCTATTCCATCAACTTTTCTCATAATTTTGCTGTCTTCACATTTAATTTCTATGTCCGATTTGTAAAATTTCTTCACCAACTCATTACACAAATCTCCTTTCATGATATCTTTAGTGTGTTCAACTCTCTTTCTTCTAATGCTCTACTAGTCACACCCACATAAAATTCTTCTTTACCTAAATCATGTTTCCATACTGGTATCTGATATATTCCTGCTTTTTGTTTATTAGATCTTTCATCTTTTTCATTTCAAAGTTAAAAAGAGTTGGGCTCTTGCAAAGTTGCAAATTAGAATGACTATCTATAATACTAATTACAAACTAAGCCTTATGGCTAGCGACTCTGCAATCCACAATTCAGCCTGAGCTCAGGTCTTTTTCTAAGTTCTAACTTAATGCTAAGTAATTATAAAACAATCCAACAACAACATAACGTCTAACTGACGGAACGAAACCAAATATCGGAACTTACACTAAAAGTACCGATTAAGTGTTAGCAGTAAAACGAACAAAAAACGATGTTAGAACTTTCACTAAGAAATTGAATAAATTACAAACAAGTTAAATAATAATAAAACTATAAATTTATTAGACTCAAAACACTTACAAAAGTGTTAACAAATGCTTTATTGAAACTATAATAAAGCAACAAACAAGTATCCACCAAAACTTGTTTACTCTAATTCAAAGATCAAAATTTCCACAAAGGAATAAACCTTAAAGACTACTTAACTTCTAATACCTCCACCTCCGATACAAGCTTCCACCAATAGTCGATCCTTACAAGAAACTCACTTGTCACTTTCGCCAATTCTATGTCATTCAAATTCAGCATCTCCATTGGCTGTTCAGATGCGTCCCTTTTATACTTTGCAAAGTCGCGGATTAGAACGAATGTCGATATTATTAATTATTAACTAAGCCTAACGGTTAGCGACTCTGCAAATTCCAGAGTTCTGCCTGAGCTCAGGTCTTTTTTTCTAAGTTTTAACTTAATGCTAAGTAATTATAAAACAATCCAACAACAACGTAACGTCTAACTGACGAAACGAAACCAAATATCGGGACTTACACTAAAAGTACCGATTAAGTGTTAGCAGTAAAACAAACAAAAAACAATGTTAGAACTTTCACTAATAAATTGAATAAATTTCCAAACAAGTTAAATAATAATAAAACTATAAATTTATTAGACTCAAAACACTTACAAAAGTGTTAACAAATGCTTTATTGAAACTATAATAAAGCAACAAACAAGTATCCACCAAAACTTGTTTACTCTAATTCAAAGATCAAAATTTCCACAAAGGAATAAACCTTAAAGACTACTTAACTTCTAATACCTCCACCTCCGATACAAGCTTCCACCAATAGTCGATCCTTACAAGAAACTCACTTGTCACTTTCGCCAATTCTATGTCATTCAAATTCAGCATCTCCATTGGCTGTTCAGATGCGTCCCTTTTATACTTTGCAAAGTCGCGGATTAGAACGAATGTCGATATTATTAATTATTAACTAAGCCTAACGGTTAGCGACTCTGCAAATTCCAGAGTTCTGCCTGAGCTCAGGTCTTTTCCAAGTTCTAACTTAAATATAAATAATTACAAAACAATTTAACGCAATGTAACGTCTAACTGACGAAACAAAACTAAATATCGGAACTTACACTGAAAGTGCCGATTAAGTGTTAGCAGTAAAACGAACAACAAAAAAAAACGATGTTAGAACTTACACTAATAACTTAAGGAAATTCTCAAACAAGTTAGATAATAAGAAAATATAAATTTATTTGACTCAAAACACTTACAAAAGTGTTAATAAAAGCTTTATTTAAACTCTAATAAAGCACAATGAAATAAACCACAAAACTTATTTAATCCAATTCAAATATCAAAATTTCACAAGAAACAAACCTTAAATACTACTTAAATTCTAATACCTCCACTTCCGATACAAACTTCAATCAATAGTCGATCCCTACAAGAACTCAATTGTCACCTTTCACCAATTCCACGTCTGGAAATTCAGCACCTCTAATGCTTGTCGATTGCGTCGTCTTTTTTATACGATTCTCGAGTGACCGCCGCACTCGCTCATTTACATACTTATACGTAACAAGTTCAAAGTTATTAGTTTACAGAGTAATTCATTCATGTCATTATCTTTACAATTAATTTATATATCGAACAAAACACCAATATGGATCATTCTTATTTTCACATATCAGTTCAGTGGTAAAATTTTATGTAGATAAGATGACATCACTAACCGGGATAGTTCTTCCGGAGACGGGTTCCGACTCCGTATCACATTGCCAACTACGACGGAGAAGGTGGAAGTAAGTTAACTTTTAAACTAATATCATTAACCAGGATAGCTCTTCCGGGTACGGGTGCCGATCCTGTATCATGTGATTGCTAACTACGACGGAGAAGGTGGAAGTAAGTTAACTTTTAAACTAAAATATTATAGCTCTTCCGGAGACGGGTTCCGACTCCGTATCACGTGATTGTCAATTAGCTCTTCCGGATACGGGTTCCGACTCCGTATCACGTGACTGCCAACTAGCTTCCGGAGGACGGGTTCCGATTCCGTATCACGTGCTTGCTAACTACGAAGGGGAGAGCGTGGAAGTAAGTTAACTTTTAAACTAAAATATAATACGTTAATAGCTCTTCCAGAGGACGGTTTTCTGATTCCGTATCACGTATTGCTAAGAATGGAGGACGGTTTTTGATTCCGTATCACATGATTGCTAACGACGGAGAGAGAGAAACATGGGAAGTAAGTTAACTTTTAAACTAAAATATAATACGTTAGGAAGGTGGAAGTAAGTTAACTTTTAAACTAAAATATAATACGTTAGCCTTCCGGAGGACAGTTCCAATTCCGTATCACGTGATTGCCAACTACGATGGAGAAGTGGAAGTAAGTTAACTTTTAAACTAAAATATAATATGTTAGCATATAGAAAAGAAGTTACATTTTAAACTAAAATATAATACGTTAGCATATAGGAAAATAACGATAAATAATAGAGGGCATAATAAAATAAAATTAGGATAGGTCAAAGTCAACTTCCTCACACTCTTAATTCTAGTTAATTTGATTGGTTTTTGGCTATATTTCTAATCGTATTCAATTTTGTCATACCCTATAGTATTTTAAAGTACAGGTGTCCCTCGCTTTACCCGATTAATTGGTTCTATGAAATAATTGTGTAACACGAAATCGTGTAAAGTGAGTTGAATTTAACATGGATGAGATACGGCTATATAGGGGTTTCTTCAGAAGGATGAAAAATGAATACTTTACACCTATGAACGAAAGATCAAATTTTAATGAATGAATTATTTAAACTTATAAACAAAACACACAAATTTTAATGAATGAATGAGTTTAATTAATACAAGTCATAAATAACTAAACACTACATAATTCTGACAGTCTTCAATTCAATGTTGAATGGACTGGGTCCGGTGAGTCTGGATCATCTCTATTGCTCTCTTGAAGTCTCTGGTATGATATGATGATGATCTTCAACTTTTTTAATGAAACAGTTGAGACTCAGCTGTCAGGCAGCATTCTTCCTCTTTCTCTCTCTATAAAGTTCTTTGTAACAAGACAAAGAATTATGAATTTCTCTCATAACTTTGGTGCTTCTAGTTTTATTAGGATCATTTTCTTCAATTATTCTGACAACACTGTTAATATGTTTAATAAATTCAGTCATTTGTTTTGTTGAAAGTTGTTTGAATGGCTTAGCAACAAAGGGCTCCTGACTTTCATCATTCATGTTGTTTTCTATTTCCAGAAGCTCTTCATTAGTTGAGTTTCCATTTCCAGAAGCTCTTCATTAGTTGAGCTCTGATGAGTGGTACTCGAGCAGTTCATCCACATGACACAATTTTTAAGCAAAAATTTTTTTTTAATTTAAAAAAGTTAATTTACTTTTTAAAATTGTGTTATAGCAAAAACACGTAAAGTGAGATTGCATATGGCAATGGATACCTGTATTGTTGAGTGTCAATCATTGTTTCTGATTGAGTAAACAAAGCTTTCTTGTATTACCATATTACTTTGCCTGATCAAGTCTCTCTCTACCATGGCTTGTATTGACTTCATAAATTTTTCTGCATATCCTTGCTTCTTTCCTATTTCTAAGATTTTTATTATTTTGGGCTTCTATAGTATTTGTATGGGTTTTTGTTGTTTTAAAATATTTATAAAATGCTGCCTTTTTATATGTGAGTCTGTCATCTGACCATGTCAGGATAATTAATCTTTTTGCTGTTAGCTTCTGATATACACTTATCTTGTAAATTGCTCTGTCTATCTCTATCCATATATCTAAGTAATGTATTATTTTCTTACTTTGCTTTATTATGAGAAGCAAACCATAAGCTTCATTCGTAAATGCTTTTTCAAGATCTTCTGTTTTGACTTCATTTCTCCATATAATAAATATATCATATATATATCTTTTGTAGAATTTGTAACTCCCAATAAATTTTTCTAAAATGTCTTCTTCTAAAATCCTAAGTACTAATACTGCAATAATCCCTGCCATAGTGCTACCAATAGGAACCCCATTGGTTTGTAAATAAAATTTATGTTTAAAACAGAAGTAGGAGTTATAACATATTAAATGTGATAATTCTCTTAATGTTTCTATCATTGTGGCATCTTAAATATTTTGCTGTAAGTCTTGAGGACCTGCAAACGGCACTCTCTTTCTTTCTTAAAATGATTGTTAAAATATTTTGTTTAAAACTTAAATTCAATTTTAAATGTCGATTGCTATCTAAAAGAAAATAATTAATTAAATTAAAATGAAATATCAATGTGGAACTATTAAAATCATCCTTTAAACACAAGCACTTCTGCAGTTATATTTCGTTTACTATTTTATTAAAGTTACAAGCTTAAAAACGTTTTTTTACGATGTAGTTCCATTAACCTTGTTAACTGAGGATGGTAGCAAAGTTACCGAAAACGTTTTTAAGCTTGTAACTTTAATAAAATAGTAAACGAAATATAACTGCAGAAGTGCTTGTGTTTAAAGGATTATCATATTAAGTAGCAGTTAGAAAGATTAAAATTTTTGGACTATATTAAAATCATGAGAAACTTCCTTGTCTAAAGTTGAAATAATAACAAAGAGTTCTGTAGCAATGACATTCAGACAATTAGTCAGTCACCAGAAAGAGGAGAGAATAGTTCATAAATTGGAAGTGCAAAGAAAGAATAATGTAAGCACCAAGACAGGAAATGAAACTCATCCTGTCAGGAATGATGGCCAATGGAGACGGAAGCAATGGACAATGGCGACGAAGACAGCCAATGGCGGAAAAATATTGGATCACAACAGTGGTGACAGACGACGGAAATAATAGAATAAGAACTGAGAACTTAAAGAAATATGTGAACTGTGTATATAGTGAACATTGTGAATAATGGCCTTTCAAATTTGATGTATGGATTATTCTAACATGAAGTAGTGTACATTGTTAAAAGTATCTCTCTCTCTCTCTCTCTCTCAGAAAATGTTTGTTTTAAACAATGGTTCTCAACCTTTCTCTCTCTCTCTCTCTCTCTCTCTCTCTCTCTCTCTAGGTATGTGCATGGTGAACTAGTTAAATGGTTGGAAGCAGAACACACACACTCTCTCTCTCTCTCTCTCTAGGTATGTGCATGGTGGGCTAGTTAAATGGTTGGAAGCAGAACACTCTCTTTCTCTTTCTCTCTTTCTCTCTTTCTCTCTCTCTCTCTCTCTCTCTCTCTCTCTCTCTCTCTCTCTCTCTCTCAGAAAATGTTTGTTTTAAACAATGGTTCTCAACCTTTTTTGATGCGTGACCCAACATATTTTTTTGAAATCATACTGCGACCCAATTGTTTATTTTATAATATAAAATAAAAAAAGGTAGTATATCAGCATGATACTGTATGTATTCGGATCAACTTATAGTACGATAAACTATGATGTATTACTCGCATACAACAAAATATAATCGTGAACTGTAAATTAAAAACATACACTGTAATTCTCAACTGACAATTGCATACTAGTTCAAAACTGGGAAGGGGAATGTACCAATAAATGCCGAGACAGACAGAACAAACATGCACATAAGACTTAATTTTGACATAATGTAACTTAATTTAACAAATTAAGGTACCAGAAATTAATACCATTCAAAACCTCATAATTAATTTTTGAAATTAATGTAAAAGACATTTTTTTCCTATTTATTTTTTTTTGTTTTTATTTTTATTTTGGTATTTTACCAGTTCCTTCACAACCCATTAAAAATTTAATGTGACCCAATATTGGGTCGTAACTCAAAAGTTGAGAAACACTGGTTTTAAATATTAGTTTTAAAGATCATCTTTTTATTACATGTATCGTTTTAGCTTATGCTTGTTATATTAATAATTACTTTGTTTTGTTAAACTATAGAATTAAATGAGTCAGTTCCTTCATTCTGGATCCCTGTGCCTCTTATCTACACGACATTATTCAGATTTTATATTTGGAATTCTCGGCCTATTTCTTTTATCATTTGTGCTGGAGCAACACAAACTTAAACTGCTTCTGGTGTCAGATCCTGACGTACTTTGTATTATCGGCCAAATCCATTGCGGATTCTTACATTGCAATAGAAACAGATATAGCGCTAAACAAGCAGAAGGTAATTTAATTGAAGGATATAAACTTTGGAAATCTAATGTAACTAAGATCTCATTATATTCTGGCTTTAAATTGTTTAACTCATTTTAAACAATTTTACTGTCAAATCTGTTGTGTGTGTAACCTCTTAATCTTAGTTGGCACCAATATGCTAATTTCTTCTCTAATGGATATAAAGGAGATTTTCTTTTCTCTATTATGGATCTAGCTTCTAATGGTACCTTATGTGATTTCACATATGCAAATAATCTCGGACATTGCAGATTTTTTACTTAATCGTCTTTAGAAATGATGGAAAATCAGGTTTATTAAATAACTTATATATCTTTGTAATTAGAGCTTTAATTGGATCTTTCTCCAAAAGTTTTGCTTCTGAGCTTATAATATAATCATCTAGAAAGCTATCATACATTTCCCTTCTTAGAATTGCCAGCTTCTTTGATTTGTCATCTCTAGTTATCACAATATTCTCATCAGCTAACAATTGAGTTGGTGTCTGCAGTTTTAGTCTATTCTCTTTTTCTAAATTCCTTATACTTTTATTTTTCATTGTCTGTTTTTTCTATATATTTCCCTCTTAATCTCTCTTTATTCATGAGATTTTAAGTAAATTAAGAATGTAGTCAAGGGAAGATGAATTTGTCAGGAGGACAACTGAGTGTCGAGTTTTTTACTGAAGATGATCGAACATTTGGCTGGAATTATAATACAAAGCCCGGTAGTAGGTTCCATACCGTGGGTTAACTTTTCTAATTTCAGTATACAGGTAGGCCTCGATTAGTGCGAGTTCGAATAATGCGATATCCGATTAGTGTGACTTATAAAAATGATACTGTTTTTCAGTTAGTTCAAGCAAATATTCAATTAATGCAAGTTGTAAGCATAGACTAGTCTTACTAACAAATGTCCATCCCCTTTTATGATGTCGATTAACAAATTAATGTTAATTTTCGGTTAGTAAAACTGGACGAAGAGCAGTCCAAGAACAGTGACTTGGCTTTGAAGGTGTGAAACACCAGAAAGATAGGCTTTTTGCTGTTAAGTATTTAACATTACTATTATTCAGCTTTACAGGATTTTAGTACAGAATTTTCTCTTTTAAAAAGTATTGAAATGGTTGAAAGGAAGAACACTCTTGATGATAAAACAGGAATCGAATAAAAGAAGAGGTTAGTGATTACGCCAGAGCAAAAAACGGATGTGATTGAGTGACATAAAAGCAGCGCTCAACTTTCGCTTTCAATTTGGCAATTGGCTTGATGATGGTATGAGACGCAATTCCTGGTAAGTTATTAATTTAGATGATGAACAACAATGTAAAATATGAAAATAAATATTTCTTAAACGGTTAGTATTGTGGTTATTCATCATGAGGTTGGCTAATGGCTGGAATCTCAAAGTAAGAACCAATTACCATATTTTACATATAGTTAATGCTTCGAATAGTGCAAGAAATTTGTGGGACCCATTATTCGCACTAATCGAGGCCTACCTATATCTGTTATCATACTAGGTGTGGAAAATAAAGTACACATAGGTCCTTTTTGGAAAATATTTTTAACATAATTAGGTATTATTATGTTTTCCACATTTACTGCCACATTTTTTAAATGTAATTTAGAGCATTTTGAAGATTTCAAATGACTCTTAAAAATCAATCTTAACTTCTTAATATGCTTTTCTCTAAGCTTTTTAGTTATGTATTCTGTTTATAATATACTAGCATACCCGTGCCCGGCGTTGCTCGGTCAGTTCATGGTGTATTACTTAAATTTCTTTCTCTGTAAATTATAACCTTTTAGATGACTGTCAGGATTTTCTTCAAAATATTCTGTAGATCTTTCCCGTACAGATACGTTTTCTATTTGAAATATGTGTCTTTTCGAATGTTCACTTCTTTATCTTTCTTTTATTATTAGAATTCTGTCAATTTGTTCGATCTTCTAATGTTTCATTTTCCCGAGTTAAACGCATTCGTTTAGCAAAAAACTTTTTCTTTCTTTTCGTGGCATTATGAAATTTATACAATTGTATGATATAAAAAAGGTTATATCAAAACACGTGAAACAGTTATAGTCTCGAACCAAGAACATCAAGAAATACGTGAATTAATCTCAAATACAGATTTTTCTTTATAATAAAACTTACATGAAAAAAATAAAATAATCAGTGATTGAAAAACAAATATGATGCAATTAAATAATAAATCAGTAGTAGCATAAATAATTTGATAATTTTTATAAAATTCTGTTGTGGTAAGTTAAATTGTTGCGTTGCTATGGCAGTGACGGTTTCGTTTCTCTACATGTGGTAATGATAGTGACAATCTTAAGGGGCATTAGGAAATAACAGTTATAATCTCGAACCAAGAGCATCGAAAAATACGTGAATTAATCTCAAATGCAGATTCTTCTAAATAATAAAAACTTACTATAATGAAAATCATGAAATAAAATAATCATTGATTAAAAAAAAGTAATAGATTAAATAATAAATCAGTAGCAGCGTAAATAATTCGATAATTTTTATAAAATTCTATTACTGTAAGTCGAATTGTTGCATTGCTAAACAGGAGAAAATCAATTCTAATCTTTGCTCACTGGCTTTAAAATATCTGTGTGTTCCAGCCACTTCTGTGTCTGCAGAATGGTTATTCAGCAAAGCAGGCATAATTATCTCCAAAAATTGGAGCAGTTTAAAACCAAAACATTTGAATATGTATTTACTTTTAAGTTCATTGTCAATAGAAGAAATAGATAATCTTGTATGTATTGCATTTCAATAAAATAAATGTTTGATTGATTGGACTTAGGAACATTTTTTTAATTAGAAATACCATCGTAGAAAAATCAATTTAATTTTCTCTAACCATCGGTGAATTTTAAAATAATCGATGCATCGATGATCGGTAGTTCCTTAGCCATCGCACGGCCCTATATTGTACAATTGAAAGAAAAAGTCCTTGATAGAAATGCTTGGTGAAAGTTGGCCATGAAGTTGCCAAGTGTCGACCGTGACTGAATGGATAGAAAAGAGAGGGAGAATATAATCTAGAAAATATAGAAGAACAGGAAGAAATGGTAGTTCTATGAACAGGATTCACTCAAAAAAACTTTCGTAGAAACCTTGTATAAAAAATTTCAGCCACAAAAAGTTTAGGAATCATCAGAGTATTTTCAATAAGAAACATAAATATATCAGTAATAATGCCAGTAAAATGATCCAGAGTGCAATATTTATTTTTTCTGTTTTGTTTTTGCTAAAAACTTTTTTGCACATCATTAATTGCTGCCTTGAAATGGCCTTTGATGTATATACAAGGCAATAACTCAGAACAAATTAAAAATATATCTGATAAAGACTTTATACAAGAAAAATGGCATATATATCAAGAAAAAGACAAGTAATCTTCAACTATTCATATGACAGTGATATCATCAATAAATTCTTTGATTGGTCAAAAAGCATCCTTTTTATATCTGGTTCTTGTATTTTGTATAGAGAATAGATACAATCTCAGTTTTTAGGTAGAACTATTTACTTTTTTAAAGAAACTGGAGTGTTTTCAGCTTGATTAAGCCCTCTTCAGAAGTTTTTAGCTTAAATACATTAAATATTAATAAATTCTATTTTATGTATTTAATCTTTTAATCTGTTTTAATTTTTTCTATTTTTATGTATGTAAACTAAAAACTGCTGAAGAGGGCTTAATCAAGCCGAAAGCACTCCAATTTCTTTAAAAAAGTAAATAAGTAATTCTACCTAAAAACTGAGCTTGTATCTTATTCTCTATATATATAAAAAGATAGAAAGTGTTAATTATTTTAAAAAAAGTAAATAAGTAATTCTACCTAAAAACTGAGCTTGTATCTTATTCTCTATATATAAAAAGATAGAAAGTGTTAATTATTTTGAATTTTTGTATTTTGTGTTTGTTAAAAATTTATTAAAAATATAGTAGTAGTTATTGGAATGAGCAATCCATAAATTTTGAGCATTTCTAACTTATGGTATTCTGACTTACGATGACACAATTCAAACTGAACTCTATTATAAATTAAGACTATTTGTATTTAATAAAAATGTTATCAATTTGAAAGACTCGAGCAATCTTCTTGAAACTTAAGAATACCTAAATGTCTAGATTAGCATTTTTCAAACTTTTTTGCCTGGTACCCACTGCAGAAGCAGTATTTTGTATTGTAACCCATATATGATAAATCAAAAATATAAACTTTGTGGGAATTATTATATTCATTTATTTGTATTGACTAATATTTCATATTTGTTATGGATGGTACATAGTGGCACAAATGAACTGCTTTTAGAAGAGTTTTATAAGCTATTTTCTAAATATTGTTTTAATTTTTCTGTTTGTTATGATCCATTTTATTTATTTCATGATATTCAGTTTGAGAAATGCTGGTCTAAATCAAAGAAACAAACCATTAACTAATAGTTTTTAATGAATGATCATATGGTTTGCTGTATTAATATTATTTAAAAATTACTAAGATTGTTAAAACATCACATATGTAATCATTCCTATAAATCTGGATTTAATCTGCATTCAAAAAAATGTTCTATTATTCTAATTTGATAGCTGATGTACTGATGATGGATTCTAATGCCTGAAAGTGCTTTGCTATTAATTAAAAGTTTAATATGATTCATTTCAATCAGTTTTATTGTTTGAAAAATCAAATTTTTGCTTTTTTGAGCAATGTAAAATGAAAATTTGGGTATGAAAATCACTTTGAAAAAGCTTTAAAATTAATAAATTGCAAGTCAGGATTTATATAGAGAGTTATATAAGTCGTGATGATTGTGCATGGCTTTTCTGATTTCTTGATAAGTGAAATATAATGTAGTAGTTAACATTTTAAATTCACTTACAGTATGACATAACATCAGCATCAAGCACTATAAAGACAGAAAAAATTTGTTTAAACGAAAACTGTTTATAAAAACATGGAATAACATTTTTGGCTTTATAATGATTGCTCATGACTTTATATTGAATGCTTTTATAAATGTTCTCTTCTATAATGTTTGTATAATTTAGAACTGAAAATGGCTTTGCAAAGTTGAAACCATTATTCTTTGCTACATGTTAAATAATGTATGAAGAATAAACCTGCTAGGTGGCCTGCATTATCTAGTGATTAGGATGTCCATGTTAGAGTGAAAGTCCACCATTTAATCATGAATTGAGGCATACTTTTTTTAAAGATAATTCAATTTACAATCCTAATTCATTTATTTATATATAAATGACACTATTCTATTTAATTATTGGTGGTAGGAAAGGGGTGTTTTAAACAACTTTAGCACTGCAACTACATTCTGAAGTGATGCTAACATTAGTCAAAATTATTTCAAATTATTAAAATTCAGTTATAATCATCAGAAATTTATTTGGTATGTATTAAGTTCAGTTATTGCTCTATGTTTTTATAAACTGTTTTCATTTAAATAAAAATGTCTTTATAGTGCTTGATTTTGAAGTTGTTTTTTAATTATCCAAATAGAATATATTTGTATTCTTTATGAATAATTAACAAACACTGTATAATAAAATATAATTTTTTTTAGTTGCCAATTTTTCATTTCAATAATAATTACAAGTATTTATTAATAAATATTATATACATAAAATTTTCTTTCTTAGGTTATTCATAAATAATCATTAATAAAGAATTAAAGCTCAGTTAGAAGAAATAAATGGTGAGTAATAAAGTATTTCTTAATAAAACTTATTTATAATTAATGGAATTAAATTTATTTTTATCATCAAGATTTAAAAATAAAAATATTATATGTAATTTTAATCCAGTTCATATTCATCCTATTTATTTTCAAATTAAGTAAGATATTTGTTAATCTGGTAGCAGTAAAATATTTCATCACTTGAATTGCAAAATTACAGATTTTCATAATTTTATTTGAAATTTGTCACTATCAGTATAAATTTAAATGTATGAAATCTTATTTTCCAATTATTATTTTTTTAACAGAAAAGTAATTTTTCTATAATAGTTTATTGATTTTTAATGAATATTCATTTAATACCATTTTATTAAAAATTATGTAAATAAAATACAGGATTGACACCAATCTGAAGTCTGCAACTTTGCTTTCACAGCAGTGAGCTCTTTGAGATAAGACTGACTCACTATTTGTGCATGAAAGATGACACAATAGTGTATGGTCATGGTCACAGATTAGTTGAGACAGATAGGACACTCTCATAGACTCGTCTATTGTATACAAGAAACGAACGAAGCACTCTATGGAGAGTACTTGAAATGATTCAAACTATTAATATACAAGAAATGAACGAAACGCCTCGAACTCAACTATTAATAAAAATGGATTAATCTATTGAAAGTTTTAATTATAAAAGTTTTTTTGTAATAAAACTACGCATAAGATTCGTAGAAACAATAAACCGACATCCACTATCTACAACAAAAGTGAAATGAGTAACGCCCATGGTAACGCCAGGTACTGCCAATAGTGGCAGCAACTTCTCAGCACTTCGAATAAGCGAAGTGTCCCATCTGTATCAATTAATCTGTGGGTCATGGTATACAAAATTATGATTCAGTAATAATATGAAATGTTGTCAGTACAAAGTGTCTGTGACTACTTATTTTCTAAGAAAAATGCTTTAAACTCCTAAGTAAATAGAGAGAGAAAAATCACCAACATTCAACAACTCAATATCTCATAAGGACTAACCTAACAGCTGAAATCCATCTTTGACAGAGAAATTGAGCAAAAAAAGAAATAAAAACTTCTTTCTTTTTGATTTGTGATTATTATTATTATTATTTTTTTTTTTTTTCAAATTTCCTTTCATTATTATTATTTATTATTAACCTGTTCACTGCCTTCGATTTCTTTCTAATTAAGTCTCGTTAATATGCAAAAAAAAAAAAAATGTAAATTGCGATATCTTGCTTAATTTTCATTGAATTTTTTTGACATTTTCATAATTTATTACATTTTTTATTGTGATTCTAATGTGTAACAAATTTTTTTGAATTTTATTTATTTCACAATTTTTCATTCATTATATGAGATCAGAGAAAAACAATTTTTATATATGAAATCTTAGCCATCCAACAAAATATTTGGTATTTTATGATAGTGGCAAGTCTTCTGAATAAATTGAGGTATGAATGAAAAAAATCGAATAATAATTTAAAAAATTATCGATAAAAACTGAAGTATTACGTAACTTTTATGTTAGTTAGTTGATAATTAGTCAAAAATTGACAAAAATTTATTAAAATATTGTTATTTTTTTAATAAATGTTAGTTAATTAATTAGTCAAAAATTGACAAAAATTTATTAAAATATTGTTATTTTTTTAATAAATTATGTTTATTGATATGTTTTTCTTCATTTCAATAATTTTTATTTTAATATTTTATAAATTTTCGAATTTATAACAAAAAACATAACATATACGAAAATCGTTTACAATCCTACACAAACAGCTATAACATTTTCTACTCTACTCTAATTGGCCTTGAGATAGTTTGTTGACACTACATCCAATACCACAAGCAGCGCAATAAAGTAGGCTTGGCTGCAATTTCCCCTGAAACGACTGGCTGTCATAAAACAAAGTGCCAATCCCCTTTTATTGCCTAAAGGTTGTTTACATTACGATTTTCTTGTATTTTACAAAATTATCTGTAAAAGTAAAGCAATAAATGACCAAAAAAGTAAAAATGTTCTATATTTTAACAGAATTTAACCAAAATTTTCGTGGATTATCGGCAAAATTTTTTCAGTTTTATGAATTTTACAGTTCATCATAGTAAACTTCCATATTTTGCTTAAAATTTCAAAAATAAATTTATCTCACCCCAAAATCAAAATAAGATTACTAAAATATGATAGAATAGAAAGCAGAATTGATAAGATTCGATGAAAAATAATCCAAATTCTACGAATACAATCCATTCACATTTTCTATCTTTAGAACAGAATTAAAAAAGAAATTTCGGCAATTGGAAAGTTTAGGACTCATCATCAGAGGCACTTATTTTCACCCAATAAACATAAAAAAAACCGCTCTGCGATAGCTCCACTGTATAATTCGGGATTTAATTTTATTTTTATCGTTTTTTTGTTCCGCCATCTTTTGTCTTACCATGGGAAAAGCAGTGAACAGGTTAATTGTTAGTAATTTTTCTTGTTCTGTCTACTTTGGTGTTTCATGCATTTTTTCTAAAAATCCCTTATTAATACCATCAAAATATATATATGATAACCATTCCATCTTGTTTTGTTATAAAGATGTAATATTTGTACTGATGATGGTGTATTAAAACCGAAAGTATTCTGCAATAAATAATTGTTTTTCACTTTAACTTAGAGCTTATAACTGTGTATTATTTGTAATACCATCAATTTCTTGTATTTATATGCTGTTGTGTTGATCATATAAGATGAAGTAGAAACAGCTAACATTTTTTGAACTTAATTGCTTAGGTTTCCTATAGCCACATTTGACAGAGTAGCAATTTTCTAACCAAGTAGTTTTTGTAATACACAAAATATGTAGAAATCAACTTGCTTCATATTGAATCCATAGAAAAAACACAAAAGTCTAAACAGCCTATCAGCAAGTAACACTTTTAATAGAGTATAACGTTTTCGGACCTAAGACCGGTCCCTCTTCAGTACATTTCTACTCTAAGTACAAAATCTTTATCAGAATAAATATTAGAACATGAATAAATATTAGAACAAGAACAATATTTGAAAAAACTTCAGTTATAGAACATCTTTCAGTTTATAGGCTGTTTAAACTTTTGTGTTTTTTCTATTGATGTTTTATAATATTTTTTAATGCTGTTTCTGACAATTATCATTGCCAGAAACAGCATTAAATGTTAAAGCAGTGATAATATGTTCATCTGCATTGCTTATACAGTTTTTAGACACTAATATATTTGTTATTATTTCTATAAATTAATTTATAAATATATTGAATTATGAATAAATATTAGAACAAGAACAATATTTGAAAAAACTTCAGTTATAGAACATCTTTTAGTTTTTGTAATGTAGTTGTAATTGAGAGTTGGTCCATGCAAGGTCGTCCTATTGCTGCAGTAGAAATGTTTATAAGAACCAGTTCATAATTTAACTTAGGGGATTACATGATCCAAATAACCCTAACCAGCTAAATTCCCTCTAGTGTTTTATTTTTGAATTAACTGCAAAATTATTAATTTTTAATTTATGCTATAGTGCCACCATCTGTTGAATTAATAATTAATTAAATTTAGGCTAAGGCAGCACCATCTGTTATTTAATAATTAAACTATAATTTTTACTAATTTCCCAAAATAAAAAATTTGCCTTGGCCTGGAGTCGAACCAAGTGAACTATAATTTTTACTAATTTCCCAAAATTAAAAATTTGCCTTGGCCTGGAGTCGAACCAAGATCTTCAGGTTACCATCCTGACACCTTAATCAGTTACACTAGTGGTTCTCAACCTTTTTTTTTTTTTCTGGGGCCACATACATTTGTTTGGTACATTAAGCGGGCCGCAACATGCTATATCAGCAGTTGGCATCCAATTGGTATCATGTAAAAAAATTTTATGAGTGCATCAGAAAGGATCTAGCAAATTAGGAAAATTCTAATTTTTCAAGATTTTAAAAAAATTTTAATATCAGAATTTTTATTTTATTTTTTGCATATGAGAATTCCATGTTTTCATTAAATTCATGACTATGCATTCCAGGCTGCACGAAACAGCTTGATGGCCACATGTGGCCTGCGGGCCGCAGGTTGAGAATGTCTAATTTAGACAAGACATTGGCAGATTTCCGATTTCGGGATGTATATACTGTATAATTAGAAAGTATCAGACTTATGCTGATGATTAAAAAAAAAATCATAGAGGGAATTCAGCTTATTAGGGTTATTTGGATTGTGTAATCCCCTGTTCAGGAGTGCTGCTATTGGTGTAAGTCTGATAATTTCTAAATTATATATAGTAGAACCTTTATAAAATGACGACCTCCTGTTCCAATCAAAACTGATCATTTAGTCAGTAAAAACCTGTATAAACTGGCTTATAAAGGTTAATTATAATACAGCATGTTTAAATGAAACAAAATGATTAAACTTTAATAAAAACAAAACATTTTTTTGCTTCAGTTTATAACACAGTTTATCATTTGTTCAAAAAAACAACATATTTAATTAATAGGGAAAAAACTATCAATAGTGCTTTGTCGGTTCCCACTTTTATTTTTTATAAATTTTCACTTTTTTCACTTTTATTAATACAGTGTTCGATGTCCTTTAATTAAGACGATAATTTTTCATTGTTTTCTATTGTTGATGCCAGTTTTTTAATTCTTCAACATGTTTCTTGTAGGGTATCATTCGCTTGGATTGCAATTTCCGTTGTTCCTCTGTTTAGCAAGAATTTCTTTTTGAGAATATTTTATGGATCAGTGTTTTCTCCACATTAAATTTTTCTGTTAATGCTCATTGAGAAAGACCTTTCTTACTGTCTTCAATCATTTTTATTTGTTCTAAATTCAAGGCATTAACTTTCCATTTAGCCATATTTCAAGATCCAAAGTGCAGTGATAACATCACTCATGTAAGAGATTACATTTGATTAATATGCTTGCATAGAACACAATCATTTGGATCTGATTGCTGGTTGTTTTCACTTTCCTTGTTTTCTCTATATCACTTCAACATAGACCTTGAAGTTATGATTTTTAATATTTTTAATATAAAATTTAATTATCATATCATAGATACAAATCTAAGGAACATTCATATAAAAAGATACCACATTAAAGTAGAAATGACACAATGGTTTCATCATTCCAGCACTCTACATCATTCCTGTGATATGAATGATAGGGAAAAATTCCCATGGTGTAATTTTTTCAATTGTAGTGGTTTGGCTTAAATGAAATTTAAGTTTAACAGAAACTGATAAAAAGCAGTAAAGATACTCTAATCGGCTATCTTTATTGCTTTTTAGTATTAATTAGTAGTGACGTTAAAAAATTATGGTTGTCATAGATTGTTTCGCCTTATGTTTGATCTATTAAAATGATGGTTGTGGTTGTATTAGGGAGGTGATCATCTTATGGAGGGTCAAATAGCATTATTTCTTAAGGAAAAAATTTGGTTCAAATAAAATAGTGGTTGTCACATCAGATGGTCATGAAGTCAGTTTTCACTGTATACATCCTGAAACTGGAAATTTGCCAATGTCTTTGTTAAGATGTCGGGATGGTAACACGAAGATCCTGGCCTGGTTTAACTCCAGGCCAAGGCAAATTTATAATTTCAGGAAAGTAGTAAAAATTATAGTTTAATTATTAAATAACAGATGGCTCCACCTTAGTCTAAATTTAAATAATTATTAATTTTGGCAGTTAATTCAAAAATAAATCACTAGGTGGAATAGGATTATTTAGAAGTAATTCAGTTATTAATGTGGAGTGACAGTTTCAGAATCATTTCATCAGACAAGGTTTACCTTCTTGTAACACTTTGTTATTATGGATTAGGAAATAGTGACAAGAAGGATCTATACAAGATTAAAATCCATCAGACTATCCTCAATCACTCCGTATATTTTAGAATGTGAACTGTGTTCAAGTTTCCATTTTGCTGAACCCAGGAAACTTAGCTTGATCCACTATATTTTACTTGGCATCTCTAATCATAGTCTAAGATAAATCCTTCAGAGTGAGTTAAAATTCCATCTTTATAAAATTCAGTTTATCCATGAATTAATAGTGCCAGATAAAGAAGCTGAGAATTTTTAGCACTGATTAATGAAAATCCAGATATGCTTGATTTTCTTTTAATGTCAGATGAAATTTATTTCCTCTTAAGTTGTTTCATAAACTATCAGAATTTTTGCTGTTGGGCTTACAACAACACTTGTGAGCTATACCAGAAGCCACTTCACAGTGCAAAAGTAACCGTTTAATGTGCAATGACTTTAAAGCAAATTATTTAATCATTCTTTTCTGAAAATGAGAGCAGTGTAAAATATGATTATAACAAGTGAATTATACAATGTATTGCTGGAAAATTTTATACTAGATAGATTTCTTGATGAAATTCCATTGCAAGAAAGATGTTTGTTTTCGTTTCAGCAAAGAGATCCTGTTCACACAGCTCAAATTAGCATACTGATATTACGATGAATATTCCTGGACATTTTATCTTTTGCTTTGATACTATTACTTGGTTTACCTCCAGATCTTATGATCCAGTTTTTCTATGGGAATTTCTAAAGATTAAAATGTTTGAGACTTGTCCAGCCAATATCCATAACTAACTGAAAATCACCATAAATGTCTTCCTACATGTTATCCTGAAATGTGTAATACACACCTCCTTCCAGCTAGAATTGAACAGTATAAGAAAAATCAGGGTGCCCATCTCTTACCAGAGGAGTGCCAACCATGGCCCCCTCCGATTTTGCCGATTTTTTTGTATTTTGTAGAACAACCCTCCCACAAAACCATGGTGAAGTAATACGACGCACCTCTCAAGCATTGCTGAAAAAAATGGGTTTAAAGTTTCTATATTCTTTTATATACCGAGTCATATCACCCCAGCATCGAGTGCTGTGATAGCGCGATGTGTTCGGCGTTCAGCGTGTGATTGATGTCAGAAACGATAGAAAGGGTGTGGGTTTGAATCTCTACTGATAAATTTTTTTTTATTCTTATTTTTTTATCGAAAATGAAGTGGAATATTGTATAATGTATTTTATTAATGAGAATTTATTTTTATTATAATTATTTTATTTACCATACTCTTTAAACATTTCCATCACTTATATAAAATAAGAGTATAAAGGAATGTAATTAAAACATTTTATACAAAATATTTATTTTAATTAATACAAATTATATTATTATTCATCGTTAGGATCTACCTCCATCTCTATGGTTGATGTGCATTTATTTGGATGATACTTATCATAAAAGCATCCAAAACATAACATTTTTTGACAATGAGTGCATTTTATGAACCCTATATTTTTACAAGCACACTGTGTTTGCATTATTGAGGTAGGGAAACATATTTCATTGACATTTAAAAATAAAGGTCTCTCTTTAATTAATTTTGACGCGAACCATGCATATAAAATGATCGGTTTAAATATCGAGGCATTTAATTGGTGTAATAACAACAAATGTATTTTTATCACGTCTTCTCTAGTACTAATTTCCCGTTGTTCTCTTAATAAAGTGGAAAAATTTTGCAAGCATTTAATGAAAATCTTTACTTGCCGATAAAAATACACATCACACAGTTGACAAAGGGGGGTACATTTAGGTGGAATGACGTTAACAGTACATGATGCTCTACCATTTTCATCTTCAAAAATCTCATCGTATAATGTTGTGTCAGTTTGTCCTCCCCAAGGATCAATCAGTAACAGAAATTTGTTTTTTTCTACGTAAGGAGACAAACAATATTTCAAATAATTTGTATATATTTGCTTTGTTAATTTCCCTGACTTTGAGTATGTAACAAAAACATTTTTATAATTGCTCATTAATGTATCAATTTTTTTTTTAACTATAGGACCAAATTTTCCTGTTGATTCCTGCATACACAAAAAAAGACAGGTAATAATTTACCTGATGCAGTTAGAGTATACTGTGCTGTATAGGAATATGTTATATCATGCAAACTTTTTTTTCTGACAAGGATGGATTTTGAGCCTTGTGGAGCGAGAGATCTATTATATGGTATCTGATATTGGCAGCCCGTTTGATCTGTATTAATAACGAAATCAAAATCGGACATAATTTCCTTCGTCTGCATTCGAAATCGTTCAGCTGCCTCCAAAGTTTCATCCATTGATGCAAGTTCTTTGTTATTGATAAATCTTGTTATTTTTCTCTGCCTTATGTTATATTTTTGTTTGAATCTGTTGACCCAACGAAGGATGGCAGAGAATTTGAATTCTTCAATTAACAGTGGGAAAGCTATTGTCATCGCCCACTGCTGCAAAGTTCGTGTTGTGACCTGAAAACGAATGCTTATGTATATATGATAAATCTCTAATTCTGTAATATGCATATTTTATAAAATTGTACCTGCTCAAGACTTTCTCTAGCTTCTTGGAAGTTTTGGAAGGTCTGCGTTTTGATGTAGTTCCATTTATCTATTACTGTTCTGCCTCGCATCACGTCTTCTTTCCACACACGCAGCATTTTCTTACTTTTTAAGCAGCTGCAGCCTTTCCTTTGCAGAGTTTTAATACTCCATTTTGGATGCATTTCTTCCAGAGCAACTGCCTTTTCCTTATACAGTGATCAGATTTGATATTTTTTGTATTCATTTTATTTATCGATAAAATTTTTGGCATTATAGCGATTATTTGGAGGGCCGCATTAAGTAGTTCCGAGAGCCGCATGCGGTCCGCTGGCCGCGGTTTGCCCACCCCTAATATAGACGATGATCACATGCGCAATGATGTTTTGCGCATCTGATCATTTTAATAGCTATTAAATAAGCGGAAAACCGAGAGCCGCATGCGGTCCGCTGGCCGCGGTTTGCCCACCCCTAATATAGACGATGATCAGATGCGCAATGATGTTTTGCGCATCTGATCATTTTAATAGCTATTAAATGGCGGAAAGTTGCTATAAAATAATGATATAATATTTTTTTTTATAAATTTAAAAATTAAATATATTGTTTATAAAATAATTTGATTTTTTTAAATAAAAATTCCTTACAATTTAATTCTAAAACAGAAAATCTGGCAACGTGCACTGTTCAGATAAGTAAATGTCTGGACCTTAAAATGCTGGATTACCTATCTCGTACTTTCAAGTTTTGCTGTAAAAAACGATCTTGTTCAGCTACATAACTGTGACCATTATTTAGACATTTTCTCCGAAATGTTATCTGAAGTAATTATCATTAACTTATATTTTATATAATTGTAAAAACTACTGTAACAAAAAATTACCCCATAGTTATGATGATTTTCTAAAAAATATGGTTAAACAAATTCAAAAAAAGAAAGTAATAATAATAATAATTATTATTATTGGTATTCTTTAAAATTATAATGGTTAAAAGGTATCGTTTAACTACACATGTAAGCCATTTAGTTATCTGTTAATCTTCCACTGAATGGCTCATTTGTAAAGCTAGCTAAAGAGATCAATAGTAATCCATTCATTGGAGTGTTTATTATTCATAATGTTGTGCTAAGATTCCAGACAAACAACCTGAATAGCTGGCTTTTTAAACGACATTCTTATCTCATCGAAAAAAGCGAGAAATTCTATTAGAGAAAGATCGAATACTGGATAGTTAAGATTGACAGAAAGTTAAAAAAAAAAGAAGAAAAGAAAAATTCGGCGAGCGCCCAAAAAATAAAAATACTTTTGATAGAGAATGATTTATTCCCTTGGGCTAATTTAATTTTGATTGAATAATTGATATTTAATATATATTACTTTGTTAAGTTTTCCGATTTATTAAGATAAAAAAATATATATAAATAATACAATTTGTCTGCTTCTGAAAGCACTCTTTAATTATTTTTCGAAGTTAAATAATTCGTGTAGATTATTTTAAAAGATAAAACTGAGTTATTTTCGATTTTCTTTCTTTGTAAATTAAGTAAATTTTTGTGTGATTATTATAGAGAGTTGGATTACTTTAAGAAAAGCGAATTTTTGTGGTAAAAATCGAAATTCCAATTAGTGTGCGATTACAGATTCGTAGCTCGAAGCAGCAGCAGATCGGTGATTCAAAAGTCCTAGATAAGGTATATCAGGACCGAACCCGGAAGATATCATATATCAGCATAAAAATCTCTTTGTTGACCGATCAACTATCTATAGTCAAAAATTTGTAACCATTGATTCGAGAGATTAAAATTGGATTTTTAATAAAAATTACGTGCATTCCGATACAGTTTTTACTTTTTAGAATCGTTCACATAATTACAATTTGTGGAAATTAATTAACTATGTTTACAGGGAATTTCGATAAATGGAATTAAAACATTAAAATACACAAATCTCTTTGAAATTTTAATAAAACTGACAAAAAAAATCTCTTTGTTGATCGATCAATTATCTATAGTCAAAAATTTGTAACCTTTCATTCAAGAGATTAAAATTGGATTTTAATAAAAAAAAAATTACGGACATTCCAATACAGTTTTTACTTTGTAGAGACGTTTACATGATTACAATATTTTTGAAATTACGTGCATTCTGATACAGTTTTACTTTGTAGAAACATTCACACGATTACAATATGTGGAAATTACGTGCATTCCTATACATTTTTACTTTGTAGAGACGTTCACATGATTACAATATGTGGAAATTACGTGCATTCCAATACAGTTTTTACTTTGTAGAGACGTTCACATGATTACAATATTTTGGAAATTACGTGCATTCTGATACAGTTTTTACTTTGTAGAGACGTTCACATGATTACAATATGTGGAAATTACATGCATTCCTATACAGTTTTTACTTTGTAGAGACGTTCACATGATTACAATATGTGGAAATTACATGCATTCCTATACAGTTTTACTTTGTAGAGATGTTCACATGATTACAATATGCTGAAATTAATTTACTATGTTTATAGGGAATTTCGATAAATGGAATTAAAAAATTAAAATACACAAATCTCTTTAAAATTTTAATAAAACTGACAACCGTAACAAATTTTTTTTTTTACTATGTTTATAGGGAATTTCGATAAATGGAATTAAAAAATTAAAATACACAAATCTCTAAAATTTTAATAAAACTGACAACCGTAACAAATTTTTTTTAAAAAAAGTTATTAATATGTCAGTCGATATATGACAAGCCGAAGGAATATATTTGATTAAGTGTAGCAGTTTATGCGAGATTTAAATTGTTAATACGTCAGCAATAAATTCATTCGTTCATTAATGTACTGGCCAGAGTGACACTTGAATTGATTAAGCAATTTCTCTCCATTAAATTGTCAAACTCATAAAATGATATACTGTTGCATTTTAAGAAAAAAAACATGTCGTAAATGCCAATATTTCGAATACTAATATGCAGTATGCTCACAATTATTTTTTTCCGAGTAAAATATTATAGGAGCCAAAGAAGTCGATAAATCCACCTTGCTGATGAGCAGAAACACGCCTGACCTTAGATAGAAACACATCGGTTCGGAAATGCGAATTGAAGGGAAAAAACACAAATCAATCAAGAATTCACCCAGAACGGTCCTCTTGCTGAAGGGCCAAAGCAACCTAGCCTAAACATAAGAGAGAGAGCTAAGCTTGTTTTAGCCTGTACTAGTACCAAAAGTAGACTGACAGATTCTTGGACTAACTGATGTTATATGTTGCCAGCATGTCAGCTGGGCACACATTTCATCCTGGCCAAGCAACAGGTTGTAAGTCACAGGGTGGTACGACCTTGGCACAGCCACGTGCAACTAACTAGTAAAACAGTAGACTAGGCATCCCTTTATCATTGAACACTTTCGATAGAAATGGTAGATAACGTCGACTTTAGTATCGTAAACTGTCTGGGCCAAGCGCATGAACTGTTCAATTAGTAGATCGGAGGTCCATATCTAGTTTGTCGTCGGATATGTCTCGAGAAAATGGATTTTCGGTTGTTGATGAGTTTTTATTCTTCTCGGCTCTTCCTTCTCTAGTAAATAATTCTAACCCATGTTTCCTGGTAGACATTTTTTTTTTCCTGTTTTCGTATTTTAAAAAATAAATTCCAGTTTTGATTACTTAATTAAATCGGAATTAATTTAAAAAATATTTTTTTAGACAAATTTTAAGAATTAAAGAATTTTATTTACGTAAATTTTTAGCATTTTTTGGCAAAAATCGAAATAGTGGTTTTCAGATTCGTTTACGACGAAATTGAAGAAGAAGAGATTATTGCATAGAACAGATTCTTGCAGTTTGTTTACCTTGTTTCGGGTCGATGTCCAAATATACTATGTCGACCTAAGTAGGGTCTAAGCATCTGCACAACGTTATTCTATGTCTAACAACAGTGGCTCTGACGGGATAACTCACAGTGTCATGACCTTAAATTTACAGTATGAAGGTAGGACCCAACCCAGTATTCCTAGTTCCTTCGCCCTAGAGACAATTACTGAAGTCAAAATCCATCTGGCTGTCGGATGGACCAGATTACCGCCCTCAGCAAGTTCACTGACTTTACAATCTTTTAAAGCAACCGTTTACTTTAATCTCAGTAATGAAGATACAATTTCCGTTATCTCAAAATTCGAGTCTAGATAAATAACTACATTTTTAACTTTAGAAAAAAAAGAAAAGAAAAAATAATAATGCTACCTGAAAAGTTATTTCTATGGACGAATTAGTAGAATATTCAATTTTTCATAAATAAATTTTACTCTGCGAGTGTAGAAGAGGGAAAAAAATTTGTAACTATAAATTTATATATAGGGAATATGTTGATTATTTTTGTTGAAACTGTCTAGAGTTAGAAAAAATTTTTTGAATTCTATGTCTCTGTTAAGCTGATTATTTTTGTTGAAACTGTCTAGAGTTAGAAAAAAATTTTTGAATTCTATGTCTCTGTTAAGAGAGATGAAGAGAGAGAGAGAGGAAAAAAAAAAAAACACTTCAAAATGTCGACGAGAGAAAAATGCTGGAGGAAATTTTATGATTTGAAAGATGATAATTATTTCAGGAATACGTGATGTGTTATTTCCGTTGTTTGCAATTTAAATGAGACATAGCGTTCTGTTGTCCTATT
Source organism: Olivierus martensii (assembly GCA_000484575.1). NCBI lineage: Eukaryota > Metazoa > Arthropoda > Arachnida > Scorpiones > Buthidae > Olivierus > Olivierus martensii. The sequence goes on along the minus strand of AYEL01091830.1, from coordinate 8,793 downwards.
TCCTAAAGCATTCCTCACCTAACTTTAGGAACCTATATTCAGTTTTACTGTTTGCAATTAGACCTTAATTATTAAATTCATTCGAGCCTCTCATTTACATCTTGTAACAGTTTCGATACTCGTTTTTAAACGGATAATGGAATTATTTTTCTTTCTTTCTCACTGGATGCCATGCGAAAAAAAAGAGCTTATAGAAGGCCTCACCTGACTCGACGCAACCGAACGATTAATACCTGTCTGATGTTCGCTAATCAGACAATTCGAAGGGCAAAGTAGACATAAGCTTGGGTGGGTGTAAAATTGGGAATCATTGGTGCAATTTACGATCTGTCACTGTTGACATGGTCGACCGAATGGAATCGTTTTTTGATAAATAAGTTATATGCCTTCTTTCCTAACATAATTCCTATGTATCTGATAGTTAAATGACTTAAAACATCTTACAAAAAAATTAAGTTTAAACGCGTAAAAATGCCGAATTTTGAAGATTTTTTTTTTCCGTGAAGAATGCATCAGATAAATGCTAAAATTCAATTTTTCTTCTTCTTCTTCTTCTTCCTCCTAAACAGCCAAACAAATTGTCTAGTTCGTAAAATTAAACAGCGAGTTGTTTCTATCAGATTGATTATGATGAATGATTGGAGAAAATAAAAGTGGTTTTCAGAAAGCCTAGTTCCCATCATTAAGATTAGACTGAGATGAATAATGCGATTTATAGTGTTGAAGTATTATTATTATTATTATTTTTTTTTTATATTAAGCGTATTTATTAATGGATTTTTAAAATCCCTCCTTTATTTTGCTGTAATTGTTGCAGTTTAAACATAAAGATCGAATTAAAAACAGAAAAAAAAACAGAAAATCGAGGACGTAGCTACTGTATTAATTGTTTAGATTCAAAATAAAATTAAAATATCAATATGATTTTTTTTTAAATTTATAATTACAATATTAATCTGTCTTATGTCCAAACTTATACACACTGTAAACAAAACTATGACGACAATATTTGTAGAATTATCTATACATGTGCATGTTAATAATTATAAGTGATTTGCATAAAACTTTAATTAATAAATAATGAATATAAAAAAAACTTATAAAATATTATTTAATGTGAAGTTTAAGCACATTAATCGAGTCAACAATCTTTAAACTGAATCCAAATTGCGTTAGATTGGATATAATCGTGGTTATAATTTTTCTATCGGAGATCAATAAAAAAATATTTTATTCTAAATAGATGAACATCATATAGAAAAGCAAACTTAAAACTGCCAAATGGTACGATACAAAATTTGCTTCTTGTGAAATTTTGTTCAGTTCAATTAAAGAAATTGCTAGCCAAGCGATGATGATGATAATGTTTCGGATATCAGTTAAATAATTCCAGTTATCGCTATTATTATGCTTTTTTTTTAGGAGATAAAAGAGGAAAATTAGAAGAATATCTGTAAGCATTCTACCAAAATAGAATATAATAGCTTAATTATACTGTAATTGTTATTTTATACTGTATATTCTTGCATCTTTAATCGAGTCGGTACGGGTTTGGCTATGTTGTATTTAAAATATTTCCATAACAAAATATTAATTCATTAAAGGCCTTTTAAAATCGAAATTCAATCGAAATCTGTTGATTTTTTTTTCATAATATTTTATATCTGAATAAAATTTTGTAAGAAGTTTATAGTACAGTACAAAACTGTCTACAAACAAACAGTTCGTGTTTCAAGGATATTCAACTTTTTGAGTAATTTTATGTTGTTTATTCATTTTTCCCCCCTCCTTTTCTAGTATAAATCAAATTATTATTTCGAAACCTTTATATCTGAATAAAATTTTGTAAGAAGTTTATAGTACAGTACAAAACTGTCTACAAACAGTTCGTGTTTGAAGGATATTCAACTTTTTGAGTAATTTTATGTTGTTTATTCATTTTTTCCCCCTCCTTTTCTAGTATAAATCAAATTATTATTTCGAAACTTCAATTGGTAAACGAAATAAAAAGTCGTTTTATCGTTTATCTTTCTTCAGTCTGATTATTCTTCTAGATATTTACCTTTTAGAGATAAATTTTTTTATAACCTAACTATTAGCCAACCGATTTCGTGAAATAGAAGAAAAACACTATATAATATATTTTTAACAAAGTTATCAATCTTCTTCCCATTTTCCCCTAATAAAGAATCTTGACTGACTCTGTCCTTGGCTGCTTCCTTTGCTTATTTTAATGACAGAGAGTCTACATTTTTATCTGATTTGTCCATCGTCTATATGAGCTCCCTCTGCCTCGTTTCCCTCATATGTCTCCTTGCAGAGTGATTTTTTCCAGGCTGTGCCAGGCTGTCACTTCTTTTCTCTGATAAAGTGGTCAAAGTACCGTATTCCAATAACATTCATTGATACTTAAATCCCATACTTGACGTTTAATTCCTAACTTAAATTAATCTTTAAAGATCCCAGAGCAATATATTTTGAAACCGAAATTCTGTCAGAATGGATGTTTTCAATGTCCAAGATTTATTGAGAACATTAATTTATCTTCCCGATAAATGTTTTTTCAAATTTATTTATATTTCGCTTCATGATTTTCTAGTTAATATTATTGCTTATCAATAAAACTAGGTTAAAAACTGAACTCATCCAGGATTACTCTCCATAGTTTCATAAATGATTATCACAGTGAATTTTTCCATAGCCAGATGACTATCACAATGAATTTTCTATAGCCAGATGATTATCACACTGAATTTTTCCATAGCCAGATGATTAACACACTGAATTTTCCATAGCCAGATGATTATCACAATGAATTTTTCCATAGCCAGATGATTATCACAAGGAATTTTTCCATAACCAGTAAGCTTATCAAGTAATTTTCGTGACAACGATCACAAAGATCATACACACTTCCTTAACACATTTATTAAAGACTGTATGACGAATCTAAGCATATTAAAGATATATAAATCTAAAAGTGAGACTTTACTCAATGTGGTTAAGCAAAGTGGCACGAATGTATCTGCTGAAAATCAGATGAAATTAATATATATATCGCACAAGATCTTTATTTATATAATTTAATTAATATAATGTAACTCCAAGTGTTATAAACGTCGATATTTCCCCATTATTTCCGTAATAGCCATAATTGTCTACCAGATTATTATGTAGAATTATATTAAAGACATCAATTTACAAAGCTTCTAATCTTTAATTGGCACTTCTGTACCACTTTATACGTTTAACGAGCCTAATACAATAGATTTTCTGTATTCGCTGGCTATTGTGTGGTGACAATTTACTCGCATCTTTGATGACATGAATTACAATAACCGAAAGAACGTATATAGTCTATATACGTATACAGTAACCGAAAGAAAAAAACAATATTTTCTTTGTATTTGCCAATAATTACATTCATCTATATTTTATTAAGTAAACAAAAGTATATTCAGTAGTAAAGAAAAACTATTATACTAGAAGCAGGTATGTTAAATGTTAAGATAAGAGAAGAAGTGTCGGCTATTTCATTGAATTATCCTGCAGGTAAACAAAGAAACGGTGTCCGCCTTAGAAATCCCTCGGTGTGACGTCGTTTTTGGATGACCAGCTGGCGAATATAATTCTTTCTGAAATTCAAAAGAGAAATTTTATCTTTTACATATTTTGCTACGCGTAAACATAATTTAAATCGAAAATTTTATTTATTTATTTATTTCAAAGGAAGGAATGTAATGTGCTTTGGTTTGCGAAAGTCCTCTTATAATGCGATCACCGGGACCCTTTTTTACTAACATGAACTTGTCCACTTTGACGTCATCGCATTTCTTCTGAGGCAGTCTGTGATGGGGGACCATAGCGTAAGAAGGTAAGTGCGCTATTCAGCTGGTCAAATTAGACGAGTTCTACGCATGACGTCATCCGACGACAGGCTATTTTCTTCACGCTTTATTAAAAAAATTTCTAAATAAATATCTGTCTACATATATAACACGTTTTTAAATGAATATCTCTGAGAAAAACGAGGATATATAGATTTATATGGCATTGATCTACTTAAAAAAACAAGAAAGAAAGAAGAATTATTTCTTTAACAAGTTTAATCCTTGAAAAAACTGCGAAAGTTTAAAGTAATTTTTTTTTGTTGTAAACTGATCTATATTAATAAATTTTTTCGTTATTCATGGAAGAGCGGATTAGCGAGTAGCATCAAACACGTTTTCACATCCTGTTGAGAGTTTTCGAACGAGAATAAACGGTAGTGTGTAGCTAATAAGTTCAAATATTGAACTAAATCTTCCTAGAAAGAGAGCAAATTTTAAAAAATATACATATGGGAATTGTTTATGCGCTAAAATCCACAGATAGAAAGTAAAATATCGCATACGCTCAACCATAATCACAGAATATTCTCCTGTCTCCATTTTAACAACAGAGAATGTAATTTCGTGCATAATAAAACCCGTATCTAAAACATTATTTGATGTTTTCTGCAAGATTGTTGTTGGTGAATTATTTCTAAACTTAAAAAATTTATAAATTCACCATGCTCTACTTTAAGAGCATGGTGAATTTATAAACTTAAGCTATACTTTAAGAGCATTGAAGAGAAAATTGTTTTGCTATACTGCAAAATTGTTGATGCTATACTTTAAGAGCATCGTAAACTAACGTAGATAAATATTAGCTAAAATTTAAATTATAAAACATGGTCTCTTATTTTTAAAGCCATCCTGAACGTTGGCTGAGGCGTACGTATTCATTGACATTGAAATGTCATGTTCCGTACATACAATGTGTCCATACCTACCAGGGGCGTAGCTGTTGTCGTCTTTGTGGCGTCGTCCTAATTTCCCTGACCTTTTGACCATAACGCCCCCTCCTTCGCAAATTGGCTGCACTTTTTAGTATTCCAACCATCGAAGGAGAATTTCTCTCTGTTTACAATGATCCAAAGAACCAGTTCGTTCTCTATTCAAACAATATAAAAGATAAATATTCAAACGGCAACGCTAGACAGTTTAATATTTTATAATCTACCTGATAAATCGCGTAAATAAAATTCGATTTATGCGATTTATCAGGTAAATTTACTACGAGAGTAAAAAAAAGTGTGAGCAAAACTTTAAATATTCCATTGAGAAACTTCACAAAAACAAAGAAAAGATTTTAATTGTTGACAGGAAAGAATTTTATGAATTACCTTGATAATAGTAAAGAATAAAAAGAATTATTTCATGATTTTTGATTAGTAAAAGGGAAAAAAAGAAAAAGAAAACCAAACTGGTTAGTGGCGAGTAGAAAAATGCTGAAGAATTCCTAGTAAGTACCGTAATGAATAGTAGGTTGAGGAACAATCGAGTAGTCTGAAAGGACAATAGCGCAATAGCAGGGTACAGATTCGAGTTGGAAAAAAACGTAAATAAATCAGTTTTATTCGTTATTTCGAAACAAATATTTTGCCAGCTTTTGACATTACGGAAATTTGAGATAGAATGCAAACAGTTGCTAGTCCGTTTAATTCGTTATAAATTATAAAGATGGATATTTTACCAAAGAAAAAAGTCTTATGAAGAGTATCGTTTCCTTCCCTAAAAAATGCCCTTTATCCAGAATTAATTAAGAATTAAATTCATTTTACAGATAAAAACTGAACGAAAAATATGTGCAGAAAATTGATTGCCGATTTATTAACATTATTTGCGACATGCTTCGATTTTGCAAAATACGTTGATCAAAATTTCAATCTTATATTTGCAGGTCGTGCTTGTGACTAACGGCGGACGACATTCCACTGCCACCATTAACAATTGCTCTGGGAGAACGTCACCATTAACCCTTTCTATACAGACAGAAACAATGGATTCTTCCAAACAGTACTGTACACATGAGTCATATACAAATCACCCCTTCTTCACCTTAACAAAGGTGAACGACATTTGCTAGTTTTAGATTCCGTCTGCTTTGCTTACGAAAAGGAAGGAAGATTTCTTAAAGAGCAATTTTATACTTTTTACCTCACGAATTTCGTGCCAGTTATCTAATGTAGTAACTATCTTTTTTTTTTTTTCTTCTACTTCTTTATATATATATAATTTTTGTGTGGGTGCTTCTATTTTAGTTTTATCAAATGAAAATTATGAATGCGAATTTTTGGATCTTCTTTTTTTTATATGTATATAATAATAATCACGATCTGGAGGCACGCAATTTTTGTTTTAAAAGATATTGATAATTTCGCTAATAATTTTCGGCAATTACGTCCAAAAAATTCATTAATTTTTCTTTCATTGTTGAGTATCCATCATGCAAACACGTTAATCAAGATCAGAGATTCTAATGTCGATCTCAGAAAGTAGAATGGGTACATGAGATTTCCTGTTTTATAATTATCATTTTTTTGCGATAATTTCTCTAGATATGTTCACCGTATTATTTTACCATAGACTCATTTCTTTATAATTATTAATTCCGACTTTTAAATTATATAATTTATTAATTTATTTAGTTTAGAATTTAATAATTAATCATTGGAGAATATTATGATGCCATCTTTTTTTTTTCTCTCTATAATGTTTCAAACAATCTTTTTATTAATGCTATAAAATTACACGTTAAATTTATAATATTTACATTATTAAATTATATTTTCAGATATGTATCCATCAGCATCAATGGCGCTCATCCATTGAAGATGAGGAGCAAGTGGGAGAATCTATCAGAGACAATTTCCAGCATCCCAGTTTCCATGGCTACAAAAGAAAAATTTTTAAAAGATACGTCAAACTGATTATTCAATTTATTATCTACTTAATTATCTTTTAAAAATTCCTTAAAATTAATGGAAAAAAGTCGAATATTCTTAAATTTTCCTCGTTCGAAATTTATAATGAAAAATCATTTTTTTATTTTTATTTTTATTTTTACAAGCACATATATCGTACACCATAGTAGTAACCTGTTATAGAAGATTTATACTTACTGTTTGTAATAAAAAAAAAATTATAATTAATGTTCGAAATAAGTAAAAAAAACATAGATGCTTATGTTAAGAAAAATTTCGTAAATGTATCCTATTATATAAGTCTGCTCATTAAACCTCATTATACTTTGAAAAAATATATATATATGTATGTAGAAATTTTTCAAGTTGTGTTAAAGATCGTCCAATCATTTCCCAGCTTTGCAAAAATGCTTTATGTAAAACCAATGGGACGGAATACTGATGTCTCCAATGTCTTTGCTGTCAAGAGAAAGCCATACATCAAAAAGACGATGGGCGGATAGGCACTTCAGGTAAATTTTTAAGTCCTTGTAAGTCTCCAGTCACGTCATACATACATATGCATACATAACAGCTCTCTCTCTCTCACACACACACACACTATTATGAGATCAAAGGATTACTTATTATTATTATTATTATTAAAGAAGTTTTCAAAATAGGTGCGAAAATTTGACGAAATTTTTAAAATATTTTAACTGAAATATTTCTTTATATTCTGTCTAATCTTTTACGTGTTTTATTAACGAAGAAAGAGTTTTTGATCCAGATAAAAAATAAAAAAAAAAATATATTCATCTTATAAGCAGACTGTTTTAATGGTCATAAGGCTACGACTAGAATTTTTTCTTTTTTTAATTCGTGCAAATTTTAATATGCGACATATATAATTTATTATTCGTGTTAAAAATCCATCAGATAAGTGTATTAAATTCAATGTTATTTTTCAATTTTTTTATAAACATATATCGATATTTTGCGCTCGAGGCATTTACAAAACTCTTAATCTGTCAATGCTTATAGATGTTTTTTTGCGGAAATATCTATTCTCCCCACGCTAACATTGCTGAGAAGGACGTTTTAAGGACCTGAGGCGACGTTTCCAAAGACACTTGTCCTTGTTAGTGGCATAAATAACACGAAGCAGATCTTGAAACTGCGAGTTTTTAATATCGAGAGATACGAAATCTAGAAATGTAGGCGTTACAATACACTTTTTAAGATCTCTGAATTATTTGAAAGGATCCGAGAAAATTATTTAAAAAAATCCTTCTCTAATCATTATTATATTTTTATTGTTTATAAAACAAAATTATTAAATATGGAAAAAATAAGATGTAAAAATTGTTTCATAGAGTGTTATTTTTTATACGTAACAATATTTTTCTTGCAGATACGTCAGTTTGAATTATTTAAATAAATTTATAATTTTTTTTTAATTGAATATATTTATTATAGCAGAAAAATATCGCATTTGCACTTAAATTGTTAAAGATGCAAACTAGATACGGACGAGAAATATTTTTATTCTTTTTTTTTTAATGTTATATACAGGGTGAAGAAAAACTTCGTCGTAAAATTTTGTGTACTGATAGGGGACCTCGAAACAAGTCGAAAATGCCTAATAAACATACGGTCTAAATGGCACCGTTTTCGAGTTATAACCCTTTAAAGCTAGCCAATCACCATCGAGTACGCAAAGCGTCACGATGCATTGCGTTGTCAAGACGCGTCGCATTGCGTCGGTCTCCTATTTACTATCGGGTAGTAAGAAGACAAGTTACGTTTTGTGTACTCGATGGTGATTGGCTATTTTTAAAGGGTTATAACTCGAAAAGGTGCCATTTAGATCATATGTTCATTAGACATTTTCGACTTATTTCGAGATCTCCTATCAGTACACAAAATTTTACGAATTTTTTCTTCATCCTGTATTATATATAAGCTGCGAAGATTATATTAAAATTAAATAAATTAAATTAAAATTTATATATATATATTTT
>AYEL01091829.1:0-11651 GCA_000484575.1 Olivierus martensii | reverse complement strand
AAATATATATATATATAATATAATCACGAAATCATTAAAATAATCTATTATTTAATTTTTCACTGTTAAAAAATTTAATTTTTAATTGAGTTATAAAAAACACGAGTTTGTTAGGTAAGCATTTTATTTAAATATTTATATTATATATTCTGTTTTTTTTTTTTTCTTTTATATATATTATGATATTCTATACTAATGTAGTAGGGTTATATTTTTAATAACCCATAAAAATTATGATTCATAGAACGGTCGTTAAAGCAATATTAAAAATTTTTATGGCTCTCATTCGTTCCATTTAGCCTTTACGATAATTTATTAAAAATTTTTAAACGTTTTTAACTTCTCGAATTTTGAGATTTTTCCACCAGATAAAATGGGTTTAAGGAACTTATTTTCTACAAAATTTAGTTTTAAATTCTCGTCAACAAATTTTTAAATCGTTACAAACTATAATTTTATTTTTATGTGATATCAAATTCTAATTTTTATCGGCATTCAAGTCACTTATCTTTTTGGGAACAGTTCTTCACATATTTTGTGATAAAAATAACAAAAATTTATCGTTAAAATGAAGTAATAATTTAATAAAATTATGCTAAAAAATGTATACGTTTTCAGTTTAATAAATTTTATATTAAAATTTATTAAACTGAAACTTCATAAACAGTTCGTTCTGTTTATAATTTAATATTTTGTTCTTTGAAAAAAATTAGAAAAATTTCAAAATATTTTAATCATAATTTATGAAATTCCACACCTTTTCTACGACATTTTATTTTTTTTTTTTTTTTTTTTTTTTTTTTTCTACGACATTTTTTTTTTTTTTTTTTTATCATCACTTATCTTATTATTATTATTTTTAATTTTAAAGCCAAAAATTCGACTTCGAACTACTTTGCACTGCATTTGTGTGCCGAGGAGAAGCCGAACAAACGTGAACAAGCCATGAAAGAGACATTATAAAAAATATTCTCATCACATACTGCACTCCAATAAGTGAGATTTTAATTAATTAAAATATTATTTAAGTTTTAAATTTATCAAAATCGTGTGACCGTTCTTGGACAGCTCCTCGTCTGGTTTTACTAACCGAAAATTAACTAATTTTCGGTTAATTTGTTAATTGATATCATTTTGTTAGTAAGACTGATCTATGTTTACAACTCGCACTAATCGAATCTTTAGACTGCTCCTCGTCCGGTTTTACTAACCGAAAATTAACGGTAATTTTTAATTGACATCATAAAAGGAGCTTTGCTGGTCTGTGCTTAAAACTCGCACTAATCGAATATTTTCTCGCACTAATCGATAATTTGTTAATTGACATCATAAAAGGAGCTTTGTTAGTAAGACATGATCTGTTTACAACTCGCACTAATCGAATCTTTTCTCGCACTAACTGAATAACGGTATCGTTTACAACTCGCACTAATCGAATCTTTTCTCGCACTAACCGAATAACCGTATCAATGTTATAAGTCGCACTAATCGAATTCGCGCTATTTGAAGTCGCGCTAATCGAGGCCTATCTGTATTTTGTTGAATGGCTTCATATAAAAAAAATTGTTTTCAGTTGCAGTTAATTGTTTAATTGTTCTTATATATGGAACGAAAATGTCTAAAAAAATAAAACTCAAAAAGATCCTTACATTGTTAGAAAAAGAACAAAAACCATAATAAATTGTAAAAATTTCAAAAGATTTTGATGAAAATTAGGTGAGATATGACGATTTTACTTTCTTGAATATTAATTAGAATTAATTTAGCTGGCTTGTGAATACTATCATTTTTTAATTCTTGGCATGCAACAGGTTAATGATTATTTTGACTAATTATTTGGCAAACTTTTTGAGAAATCATTAAAAATCAGGCTTTGAATAAATAAATTTAGAAGGTTACCTTTAGTACACGATACCATTTCCTTGATAATTTTGGTCTTCCTCTCACTGTTTTATGCCAAACAATAGGAAAATTTGTGAGACTACAAAAATTTTGTGTAACTGCTATGGTATTATCCATATTTAAAACAACATGCCACCAACCACCTGGGACAAATACTGTCTCACCAGGTTTCTGAAGTATTTCTAGCTGTTAATAAGAAGGAAAGTAGATAAATAAATAAAAATTAGCAAAATGAATATAAAAAAAAGTATTTTTAAAATTTTAAATATACTGGTTTGCAATCTTGAGGCCAAGATGGTTGCAAAGTACGAGGATATATATGCTTAAACCATGTAATTGCTTCATCTCCTTGCTTTCCTCCTTCTTCAGGATGCACTTTGATCAATTCACGAGGTGTTTGAGTAGGAAAAAGGCACCATCTAAAATATTAATAAAGATGTTTTTATTTAAAATTGTATTTTTATTAATTACTTTATTAATGTTTAAATTTAAAGTTACCTTTTATGACCATGAATAAGAGCATTCCAGGCACTTGTACCAAGGGGATCAATATGAATTCCTGTTCCAGATCTAGCTGATCCCATGACAAACCAACGATATGGAGGTCGTTTATCTTCACCAGCATATTTAAATAAATCATCACGAAAATAAATTGGTACTTCATAATCTTCTAGTAATTTTTTTCTTCGAACATGCTATAAATATTAATTTTCACTTTTTATAACTTTTCAAATATTTATACTATTTTGTTTTGAATTTATTGGCAATCTTTAAAAAATATTTACTATATATACCATATTAGAGAATGATGATAAAAATACAGTGAAATTTTGATTATGCAGTCTATATTGAGGAAAGGGCAAATAATATTAATCAAGAAGTCAGATAAATGAAAGATGATTAAACTAGAATAGATTATAATAAATTGTTTTCTTTATGAGCATCAAAGAAGACTACATCTATCCCTCAATTTGCAAGGTACTATTTTGATTTAACATAGTTTAAGAGTAGCAAAAAGTGTGCATGTTTATTAAAAAGTTATCTCCCGGTAGTTATCCCACAAAAACAAAAAAACTAAGTGATTGCTCCAATATTAGCAAGCAACCTCTATATATATGATCATTTATATACATAATTTTCAATTATTATGAGAATTAGCATTTAACATATACATATAATATATAAACAATGAATAAATAATAAACAATCCCATTCTTTCAAATAAATTATTTCTCATTAATTAAGCATGATATTTGGCAATACTTAAAATATTTAGTTAGTTATTGAATTTTGAACTTAAGTTCTTGCATATAGCAAAGAACATAAAAAACATTGATGGAACTTTGATGTTCCATCATTATTGTTGTTAGTTCTCATATGCAGAAATTCAATATGTGGATTAACATCTTTGCCATCTACTGGTATAAACTAATATGCAATTGTAAACAAAAAAAATTATATCAAAGAAAAACATCATTGTAGAAAACAGAAATTTTAGTTAAAAAAACTTTTTCAAAATTGTTAAAAATTTGGATTTAGTTATGGTATATTACCATATTTTTAGTTTCTGGTTGAAAAAAATGCAATAGCATATAATTTCTCGTAAATGTTTTTCTGATTTTTATTTTCAACTACCATTATATTTAAACTGCTAAGGATAACAATATGTTCATTCATAAGCTGGCTTCTCATTGGTCAAAATTTTGCTATTCTGTCAACAATTCTGTTGTTGATTGCTGCATGTAGATCCATATACAATTTCTTTGCAAAACAAATTAAAAAGAAATTCTAAGAAAAAAAAGAAGTTAGCAATGATAATGATGACTTTCAATTGAGAAGAAAGATTGTTTTTATATTAACAAGCAAAGAAGATATGGAATAAACTATTGTTTTCATAAATTTTGAAGATTCTGCATCTCCAGTCTTTTTTTATTGTGCCAATTTATCATCATAAAACTTTATTTTTATGTATAAGTACATAACAAAAATTTTATGCATTTTTTTTTTAATGAATTAAATTATTTAATTGAATGTTATGGAACTTATCCATCCAGTTTCTATACAAATATTACTTTTGATTTATATGATTTTCACTTACACAGTATTTTTATAGAACCAATCTACTGTGTAAATCAAAGGTTAGGTTGTAGTTAACATAAAATTACATTGCTTTTGATACATCACTATTCTTCCTGAAACAATTTCCATTGTCTGCTTTTTTAACATTTGATTTATTAGACTTTTTTTAAAGCTAGATGATATATACCTAATTCTGTTTTTACATGATAGATACGTTCCTGAAGAATATGTGTAAAAAAATATATTGTATCTATGGAAAAATAGAAAATTGGTTCCAGTCCTAAGAAATCAGCAAAAATAAGTAACTGGTACAAGTAACTTTACGCGATGTTTATTGACAGCGAAGAGTGATACTACGATCATTATTCACGTTCCTGGTAAAATGCCTACTGGTCAAATTAAAGCATGTGGTAAGAAATGACGCTATCACATCACGTGATAAGCCAAGATGGCTACTGTTGAAAGTAAACGGCATCGTTAGTCTGATAATTCAAAATAATTTTAGATGGTGGATTTTCCGAGATATATGGTTTGTTACTAAAGGTGAGATTGCTATATTTATTATAAATATCCTTCTGAATAAATGCTGAAAAATGAAAATGTACAATTCATTAATAAAGGTTTACTTCAAAAATAACCGTATATCTTGGAAAATGCACAGTTCCTCTGACAAATTAATTCCTCGTCTCCATTGTCCCAGTTATAAAAATAAAAGTAAAGCAAAATATTCTTAGAATTTGGGTCGATCGTGTTAAATAAGTCGGTGTAAAAATAGAATTAAATTTTTTTCTAATTCGTGTTAAATCAAAATTGTGTAAAAACAGAATTGGGTGTACTGCCTTATGTATGGGGAGACACCCTATTCATTTTTAAAGTGATAAAATCACATTCTACTGAATTCAAGTGCATGATACTCTGCTGATCAAGTAACCAAGATTTCAATGTAATTTTCAATATTTGAAATTTGAGCATTATAATTAAAACACCCCAACTTATACAGTACTTATATTATAGTCTTTATTTATTACTAATGAATTTGCACAAGTTAGTTATGCAGATTAGCAAGGTAAAATGAAAATAATTCTGTATCTTGCCTAATAATTCTCATGTAGACAAAAGATATGTAATAAAATAATATAAAGCATATATACAATTTACATCATGTTATGATAAAATTATCATATCATATATTATAATAGCTATTATTGATAATCAATTGTCAATAGTAACATTAGGGTAATAATAATAAATATGCTTTTTGAAGTGGCATATTTCAAAAATTACTTTAATATTTTCACTTATAATTTTATATGAACAGCAAAATGAAGGAATAGGAAGTATTTTTAGAACATATTTCTCAATTTTCAGTATAACTTTTATTTAAAATCTTTACAAATAGTTAATATTGAAAAAAAAACAATGTAAAAACAAATCTATTTAAATATTATACAGGTATTCCCTAATTTATGTAAATAATTGGGACTGAAGGTTTTTACGTAACTTGAATTTTGCCTAAGTTAGAAACTATCAGAGCTATGTGGATTATGGTGATGGCACTTAAGCCTAGGACACTTTTCTGTGCAGAAGAGCAGAGAGGCAAAAAGCAGAAAAAAATTTATGCATATCTAGGCAGAAAATTGACAATTTCTCATTCTGCTTAAGGTTTCTGCCTAACTACAACCAGTCGTAGCTTAGTTTACATTTTGTTCATCATTAAAATGAAAACATTTCATGTTTAAAAAATATCTGAAATTATTTTTAGAGCATTTATAAATTATCAGTTTGCTAAATATAAGAAAGACACAAGGTGCCAGTTTTCATTTCTTAACTGCATTTGTGTATATCCATGCTATATTTTGCAGAAAACAGAATCAAAGCAGAATGAAACTTTTCTGTATTCTGCTATTCTCTGCAGAAAAGTCTTGGTGTGTTCTAGGCTTTATACAATATTATGTTGACATTGTTCCCTGATTGAAAAGGAGACAATGTTGCATGGAAATATATCATACCAACTCTCAGAGGAGAGGGCAAGAGGGGCCACTGCCCTGGGCCTCAATGTATAATTCAATATATTAGTATATTTTTTCTAATATATTTTTATACTGTTCAAGCTTCAGTGTTTGTCAAAATTTGAAGTTCTCTATTGATGTTTTCACTTACAGGGTCGTGCAGGTAAATCCGGACAAATTTATCGCACGAATTTTCGCTATTTCTGTTTTGGCGGGAATTTGGCTATACTTGCACGTGACACGGTAGTGACCCTGGTAGAGAGTAGGCATTCACAAAATGGCCGCCAAGTCATCAGCACGTGCAGAGCACGATCGGAAAGTGGCTATACTCGATTCTCTTCGCGCCGGAAAGTTGCCGCGAGAAATAATCGAGTATTTTGGTCAATTTTTTCTTTTTTTTTGAAGAGCTTCAAAAATATTAGTTGCGCCAGACCTTGCATTTTCTTTGAAAGTCCTTGCATATCATTAATATGACTTTTAAGATCAGCAAATAATACATAAAACAAAAATGAACTTTTAAATGCTATAAACAAACATGTTCAGATTTGTAACAAACAAATACCATAAATATTTATGCTCTATAAAATTTTACATAAAGTTGGATTTTCAGAAACTGGATATATATATAATTCAGGGAATATGTTCACCTTTACTTATCAATATATCTGCTTTATTAAATTTTTTTCCTCATGGTTGCAAAATAATTTCTAATTTGAATTTTGACCTAAATAATAAAGTTAGGCCATGCTTGATTTATAAAGTACAAGAACTCACATTCAAAACAAATAATATTTGAGCAAACATCAATATACCTAATAAAAGACATGTTTAATATCTGGGGCAGTTATAACTTCAGAATTTTCAATATATACTATTTCAAGATAAATATATGTGCCAAAATTAAGTCAAGAATTAGATTTTTTAGAAAGTTAAATTATTTGAGAATGCATATTTAATTTTTTAAAACTAATTGATCCTTGTTCTCTGAAATTTTTGATCAAACTATGTCACTGGATTTTAAATTAATTGCTTAAAGGAATCAACTTTAATGTTTGTTCCCAACACTGCTGAACTGATAATTTTATCTGAATCTAAAATTTTATTTTTTCTTATTTAATAGCATATTATTTCAAAGTTTGTCTTGCTGACTTCAAATATATTCTGATTTTGGTCCAATTTAAAATTCAAAAAGATGACAATTTCCTACAGAATTTATAGAAACTTAAATTTTTTCAAATAACAATTTCATCTTATCATGCATTATATAAGATCTTTTAATGATGATTCCAAAAATACTTTCGTTTATAAAATTTGATGATTTCCGTGAAAATTATTGGTTTTAAAATGCAAAAATATATTTTTATATTTTAAATTCATAAGTGGATAATATATCAAAAATACCCAAGCAATACTGAAAATTTCCTCTATTAATAAATCTAAGCATGGATTGAAATGGATAAATATACTAATTGCTAAAAAAGTGGAAAGATTAATTAGTAAATGATGCCATTAAAATAATAATTTCTAATATACAGTGTGCGCCAAAATGAACGCAACAGCAGCGAAAATGTTAAAGTCCGGTGTATATATACAGGGTGAACCAAAATGAATGCAACAGCAGCGAAAAAGTTATAAGTTAAAATCGTATTTATATCAGTTGGTATAAAATAAGAATTCAGAAAAAAACATGGAATGAATACTCCAAACAAGAAAAAGTGTAGAAAATCGAAAAAAAAGTTAGAAACGGAATATAAACCAATGATGATAAACCAAAGTAAGATGCATCGACAGCTGCCACCATGTTATTTCAGTTGCGCAATGCGTTTCATGTCATCACGTGATCAACACAATGACTCATCGCTTCCCAGGCTTATTCAAATTAGACGAAGTTGACACATGCTACTTTGAACATTATCAAATAGTGAACGTATTTTTACTTATTTAATTTCCCAATATTAACTTATTTTCATAGTTTGTCAAATATATTTTATATAAAAATGTCGAATAACATGTAATTATTATTTTACTTCTTTCAACGAAAGAAAAGCTGCCTTTTATGATACAGTACATATTTAAAAGAAAATTTTAAACAAAAAAAATTATCTGGCTTTATAACAGATGGGCAAATTGTCGGAGGCGAAATGCAGGGGGCGAATTTTCCGTAAACCAACTTATACGTAACTATGTTTATGATATTACCAACTATATTAATACTAAAAAGTAAAAAGAAAGAGGGTGATGTGAATTGTGAATGTATTGAGAGAGCTCAGAGATAGCCTATACAGTAAGGGCAACTATAAAGTTTAATAGCTGAAAGTCACCTACTAAAAAAGGAAAAGAAAAATGCCATCAACCATCCATCCTAGCAGCTATAAATATAGCAAATGGAGAACAATTGGAAAGAAAGCGGATATCAAGCCTTGGGTAATGTCAGATTACCCAAGATAGGAATATGCAGTTAATAAGTAACGAAAATGTTAGAAGTTGTTTCAGCAATCAGACTGAGGAAACATGATGATGTTTATATAAAAGAGAGACGCATTTAAAGAATGCTGTTTGATGGGCCATATTTGTCAGAGCATTCAATAAAATATGTTTTTGTAAGGTTAGTATATCCTGGTTTTTAAATAGCATATTCAGTTGTGTAGGCCAAGCAATGAGTTGTTCATGAAAATATGTGATTAGTTTTCTTCGCCACAAATCAAAGAGTTTACAATCATATATAATATGTTCAACAGTGTCGTCTTCTCCAGTCCCATAATTACAGTGTGAATTTTATATTATTTTAAACCTATTTAAATAAAAATTTAGTTTCCCATGTTACGTTAGAAGTGCAGTTAACCCATGGTAAAATACCCCGAGATTTACATTTAAACGATCGGAAACACTTGGAAAAAATTTATGTAATCTGTCCCTTCTTATCAGATTCCCAACGGACAGCCCAGCTGTCTCTTGATTTTTGACGAAGAAAGCTTTTAACAAATGTGATCAGTAATGTGTTGTAAGACGTAAGTTTGTTCAAGTAGGCTGCACGTGCCAGAGTATCGGCCAGTTTGTTCTCAAGGCAGGAGGCATGCCCTTTTACCCAGCCATCTCACATCCCATACTGGGTCGCACAATTCTGAACACTAGTATAGAGTGTGTAAGCTAATTTTGTTCTGATTTTTGGGTGTTGGATAAAATCCAACACAACCCTCAAATCCATTCAAATGTGCACATTCTGAAGTTTGTCTTTCTCAATGCATTTTAAAGCCTGAATAACAGCGAAAACCTCTGCCTGTACAATTGTACAGTTATCGTTAATCAGATAAAACAAAATATAAACTGCCTGTAACACCAATACAATAACGAATCGAGCACTAATGGCAGTAGTGACTTTAACGTTAGTCTGAAATAAATTAGTTTGTTAAAGTCACTACTGCCATTAGTGCTCTTGATTCGTTATTAGTTATCGTTAAGTTTAAAGTCCGAACATTGCAATACCTCCATACTTCTAAGAACATAAAAGGTCGAGCCTACTCCGTCGTTAGATTTGGAACCGCCAGTGTAAATATGTAAGCTGTTAGTGTAAGAGATTATATAATTGTGATACTGTTGAGTTGGATGAGGAAGTGACCGGAAATCAGCCGGAGTGTCAACAGGATAAATTTTCCCATGATATGTAATCCTACCCAGCTTAACTATGAAATATAACTCCATTTTCTCCTTTAACAATAGATCTAAAGGTATTCTCCCAGAAAGAAGAATCACAGAATTTCTAGAAATGGTTCGATAACCCTTAATTATTTTAATACAAATACGGCGTTGAAATTTCAGTAGAAGTTCTCTAATTTTTAATTTATTGAGAGATTCCCCCAGACAGGACTCGCATAAGCCAGCTGAGGTACAATTACTCCCTCATATATTGTCTCAATTATGTTAGAATTTAGTCCCCAATATAATGTTGCGACCATTGTAAGTTTGTTAAGTAATGCCTCTGTTTTGCTGACTACATGTCGAATATGTGGTTCCCAAGACAAGCGTTTGTCAATAATACAACTGAGATATTTAAAACTGCCAACATAGTTAAGGTCAGTACCATAGAGTCTAAACATGGGAAATGTATTCTTAATCTTGCGTGAAATTAACATGACATTAGTTTTATCTGGATTAAATTTTAATTTATTCTCCTCGCCCCACTTACTTAATAGAGTATTAAATTCCCTTTATTCTCCGTAGACTGAATATCATTATCCACAATGATCACCATGCAGTCATCAGCAAAACAGACAACATTGCATTCCCTCAGTAATTTTATGTCAAACATACTATTCATTAAAATGTTCCAAAAATGAGGACTGCACGCCGATCCCTGCGCACATCTCTTGGAAATGTTGCGTGTGTGTGTGTTATTGTTATGTGTCAGTGTTACCTGCCTCCCCAAGAAGTAATCAACAGTCAGTTGATACAAGTTACCTGGGCATTTGTATCTCAACAAATTATACAAAATTTTAGGAATTCAAGCTCTATCAAAGGCGGAACTAATATCTAGGGAAATTAATAAACAATTACTCTTTTTAGAAAGAGCATTACTCGCACGATTTTTGACATAGAGTACCGCAAAGACTGTACTAGTTTGTAGTGTAAACCCATATTGTTCATTATGTAGTCTACGATGTTTGTGTAAAAAGTGATTAATCCTATTAATTAGTGCTTTCTCTAACACCTTGCCAAAAACCAGCAATAAACTGATTGGTTAATAATAGTTAGGTTTGTCGAAAACCCGTTTCCCCTGCTTAGGAATCAGCCTGCATATTGCCTTTTTCCAGATATTGGGAAACCTACCCTGTCTGCAAACATGAATTGTAAATGGAAACTATGATATCCGGATGTAGTGAAAATTTATATTTGACAATTTCAGCAGTTATTAGATCGTGTCCTGGTGCCTTTTTGTTAGCTAAGCAGTGTACAATAGTTTGGATCTCTTCGTGAGAGAACAGTAGGTCATCATCAGCAATGTAAGGTTGTTTTCCACAGGACCTAATTAAGTTGTGTGTTCTGTTATCTTGTGTAGGATCATCCAATGGAAAAAAATAATCCATTATGACCTGAACCACTAGCTCTGATAGAGAGCGTATCAGAGCTAAAGCAAATATTACCCTGTGGATCTGTTAAAAGTGTCTGTGGCGCTGGCTTTGAGTTATATAGTTTTAGAAAGTAATATAATTTACCCCACAGATCACGATTACCCTCCATGTCACAAAACTCTTTCCATGACCTTGACTTACTATTACGCATTTCTTTTTGGTATTGCCTTTTGGCCAACATGTATTCCCTAGGTAATGCGTCACAAGTGTGTTGGTTACGGCTTAACTGGAACTTTCTGCGTTTACTAAATTGTTTACTAAGTGCCTCTGCCTCATGAGCTGTGGAGTCCACCAAGGCACACTATGTTTTTTCTTACTTGCAAATGGAATGTTTCTTTGACAGCAGTACCTAACGAGTGAAGTGTAACTTTCAAAAATACTAAAAACTACTTGCTTAATACGATATTAGATTAAATACAGCTCATTCGCAAGTATGGATTTTATTCAGCATAACGTTTTCGGACTGTATTAGTCCCTCATCAGTGCTGCTAAACATTATAAAAGAACATCGACATACAATAGAACAACATCGTTA
>AYEL01091828.1:0-59101 GCA_000484575.1 Olivierus martensii | reverse complement strand
TTTATTATTATTATTTTTAATAAAAATATTAGTGTGTTAGTATATTATTACTTAAAATTATTCTTATAACTACCCAACATTCACACAGAAAGAAAGAAGTATTAGTCCCCAACAAAACCAAACCCAATGTTTCTGGTATATCTCGCTGCACAGGAAAGAAAGTGTTACAGTAGATATACCACCAATGCACCAGAACCGCTGCCTTGGGAAACGGTGCTGTCACACCAGAGGAGGCATAATGCCTAGAAATCACATTCACTCATACCATCATTCATAAATAACTTATATGTAACTATGTTTATGATATTACTAACTATATTAATACTAAAAAGTAAAAAGAAAGAGGGTGATGTGAATTGTGAATGTATTGAGTGAGCTCAGAGATAGTCTATACAGTAAGGGCAACTATAAAGTCTGATTGTTGAAAATAACCTACCGAAAAATGAAAAGAAAAACACCATCAACCGTCAGTCCTAACAGCTATAAATATAGCAAATGGAGAACAATTGGAAAGAAAGCAGATATCAAGCCTTGGGTAATGCCAGATTACCCAAGGTAGGAATAAGCAGGAAATAATAAAGTAACGAAAATGTTAGAAGTTATTTCAGCAATCAGACTGAGGAAACGTGATGATATTTGTATAAAAGAGAGACGCATTTAAAGAATGCTGTTTGATGGGCCATATTTGTCAGAGCATTCAATGAAGCATGTTTTTGTAAGGTTAGTTATATCCTGTTTTTTAAATAGCATATTCAGTTGTGTAGGCCAAGCAATAAGTTGTTCGTGAAAATATGTGATTAGCTTTCTTCGCCACGAATCAAAGAGTTTACAATGATATATAATATGTTCAACAGTGTTGTCTTCTCCAGTCCCACAATTACAGTATGAATTTTGTATTATTTTAAACCTATTCAAATAAAAATTTAGTTTCCCATGTTGCGTTAGAAGTGCAGTTAACCCACGGTGAAATACCCCAAGATTTATATTTAAACGATCAGAAACACTTGGGAAAAATGTTTGTGTAATCTGTCCCTTCTCATCGGATTCCCAACGGACACCCAGCTGTCTCTCGATTTTTGACAAAGAAAGCTTTTAACAAATGTGATGGATAATGTGTTGTAAGATGTAAGTTTGTTCAAGTAGGCTATGCATGCCAGAGTATTGGCCAGTTCGTTCCCAAGGCAGGAGGCATGCCTTTTTACCCAGCCAACTTGCATCCTATATTGGGTTGCACAATTCTGAAAACTAGTATATAGAGTGTAAGCTAATTTTGTTCTGATTTTTGGGTGTTGGATAAAATCCAACACAACCCTTGAGTCCACACAAATGATCACATCCTGAAGTTTGTCTTTCTCAATGCATTTTAAAGCCTGAATAACAGCGAAAACCTCCGCCTGTACAATTGTACAGTTATCATTGAGTTTAAAGTCCGAACATTGCAATACCTCCATACCTCTAAGAACACAAAAGGCCGAGCCTACTCCGTCATTAGATTTGGAACCGTCAGTGTAAATATGGAAGCTGTTAGTATTAGTGTAAGAGATATTAGTATTAGTGTGAGAAGAAGAACGGGGTTTAAAATTAAATTTGGATAGAATAAGTACAGAAGAAATGTCATATTTGGATGTGAAGATAGTGTGGTATTCTCCATTAATTATTTCTAACATTTATAAAAGAATCGTATATATCAATGTTTATATACAGAATGCTCAAATCAACTTTAGACATATAAAATGACTTCATTTAGAGCATTACTTAAGAGATTAGACACACATTGTAACCAGGATTGCATAGTCAGATGGCAAATGATTTGATTCCTGACTCTGGGCAATTTAAAATTCCGATTCCACCCAAAAACCTCCAACTCTGCAACCTTGATTGTAACTACCAATTTCAGACCAAGCACTATATAGCAGTAAACTTTTTAAATAAGCTGTATTTTTTATTTTGTGAAGTAGTTTCAACTTTTTGCCATCTTCAGTGTTTTACAAAATTTATTGAATAATTTAAAATTTCAAACATTGTTACCAGTTTTTAAAAATATTTTCAAAAATGAACAATATTCTAAAATTTAAGTACCATTATTGATAAAGTATAACATTTTTGTGTTTATCAATTATGCAATTTGTTCTTTTCTAATTTATATATATGAATACAGCATAATTATATATTTAAGTTATATTCTGTGTACAGTCATTATTGATAAAGTATAACATTTTTGTGTTTATCAATTATGCAATTTGTTCTTTTCTAACTTATATATATGAGTACAGCATAATTATATATTTAAGTTATATTCTGTGTACAGTAATAAAACATGCATTAGACAAATTATCAGATTGCTTATCATTAATAATAATCATATATTTATCCCTTTCTAGTATTTTTGTTGTTTCAGCTATATGTTTATCTTTCTCATTTATATGTTACTCATTGTAACACACAAATGGTCAAAAAAATAATGATTCAGAATAGGTGATACAGAAGATGATAAAAAGCACTTTTCTAAACTTAAGGAAAAGAATGCAAAACAGGAAATCAAACCAGAGTAATAAGGATGAGCAGAATGATGAGGTATTACACTGACGTTATCATCTGTTAAATAGTATAATAGTGTCAATTTAGGGACACCATTAGTCAATCTGAGAAAAATGGGAGAAACTTGCATTTAATAGGAAAAATATGCTGTTCAATATAATATGTAATGATAAGGACCAACTAAAGTGAATATAGAAAGCAGAATATATAATATCCCAATATTAAACAGTGATCCTAATATTGAAGAAAAACATAGATTACACATGAACATAAGGAGGCTATTGCAGCAAATACACAAAAACTGATGATGTTATAGAGGGTTAATCTAAAGTGAATATAGAAAGCAGAATATATAATATCCCAATATTAAACAGTGATCCTAATACTGAAGAAAAACATAGATTACACATGAACATAAGGAAGCTATTGCAGCAAATACACAAAAACTGATGTTGTTATAGAGGGTTAGTGCTTGTGATTTAGATGTTAAATGGAAACAAGTGAAGTTATTGAAATATCTAAAAGACTAAGGAAGGTAGAATTGCAGAGGAAATAGTAATTTATGAAGAAAAGTTGAGAGAAAACAATGTAATTAATAAAAAATATCTAGGCCTATAAAGTATAAGTTTTTGTCATGGAATGGTGTGAGAAACAAAAAAAAATGTAATGTAAATTGTAAAATAGATTTATAAGAGGAAATATATCGTAACAAAAGATTATTAGGAATTATTGTTGTGACTTGCCCTTTTCACATTAGAACATATAGTATAAGCTTTATATATAATGACTTGAATTACTTATACTGTTGTATTTGAAGTTTTTAGTAATGTTTATACTTGTTATTTTAAAATCTTAATCTTATGTTAATATTTTAGATACTACAATAGGTCCCAATTTATGCAGTTTTGACTTATGTGGTTTCAGAGAGATGCAACTGTACAAGTCTCTTTATTTTTACCAGGGCTGGGGAGTCAATATCAGCAATAACTTTCTCATTGCTCATAATTTATTGGTTTTAAATTTAAAAAATGTATTAGATAATTATTTTCTTTTTTAGAGCAAGTAAATAATTTTTTCACTAATAAATATTGAATAAAAATGTGTTCTAAAAAATCATTTGTATGTGTTTACTGTCAGAGGAGTCAGTGTTGGCAAAATAAAAAAATGTGAGAGTCAGTGTCGGCATATTTTCCCACTGACACCTATACTAGGAGGGAACCCCTATACTGAGTTTTACTGAATTTTCATAAAACATGAATGAAAAATGCATTAAACAATTTACTTTATTTTTGCAAAAATATCATTTATGGCTTTAAATTTTTCTTATCTATACTTAAAGTATGCTCAAATATCATTTAGCCATGCTGTTTGCT
The DNA here is from genome assembly GCA_000484575.1 of Olivierus martensii. Lineage (NCBI taxonomy): Eukaryota > Metazoa > Arthropoda > Arachnida > Scorpiones > Buthidae > Olivierus > Olivierus martensii. Next base: position 55,190 of record AYEL01091828.1, on the reverse strand, counting down.
AATGCATTCATTTGTATATATCAAATTTAAGCATTGTTAACACTTGCATGGTTTTTGTTTTATTTGGAAATTTTTTGGATGAATTAATTGTGTAAGTCAGGAAGCTACTATAGCAGGGATTCCTAAAGTTTTGCCTAGATGGGCCAAATTGTAAATTCCAAAATATTTGGTGGGCCAAAAATAGTGTTATGGAAAAATACGTTCAAATCGATAAAAAGTTTAAAACAAGGGAAATATTTATACTTCTCTTGTGTTCTTTATTTATGACAATAATTACTTTTTATTAAAAACTGTTTAAAATAACACATTTCAAAAATAATTAAAAAAAAGAACTAAATAATTTTAATAATAATAAATTCATCAATCTGAAGTGTGTGACTTGTGCAGTTGTTTTTTTTTAATAATATCATTGCACTTTAATTCTAAGTTGGTTGAATGTAAATTCATCAATCTGAAGTGTATGACTTGTGCAGTTGTTTTTTTTTTAATAATATCATTGCACTTTAATTCTAAGTTGGTTGAATATATTCTTAACACCACTTGTAAAAGTTCATCAGTAAATTTTGATCTGAATTTGGGCTTATATAATCATGATTGAGAGAGTTTTTTTCTCATATATGTGCTTCCAAATAATAATAATATATTTGGAAGCACTTACATGTTTATTTTTTTAACTGAACAATTTTTAATTATAATGTGATAAAGTTTATTTATTTTTTTGTAAAAATGTAAATTATTTCTTTGAATTCAAGATCAAAGATGATCTGACATCATGGACTGCATTTCTAGGGTTTGCAGGCCGCATTTGGCCCGTGGGCCACACTTTGGGAATCCCTATACTATAGTTTAAATTTTTTCATTTAGGATTACAGAAATGCATATTTTTGTTTTGAATCTGGAATAATTATTTGATGTGTTTTTTGTCTTTGTTAATATGTAACTGAAGAGGGATTGCTATAGAGTTAATTTGTTATTATTGTCAATAAAATAGAAGTTTCTTATGTTTAAACTTGCTATTGTACAAATTTTATGTTTGTTTTATTTAATAAATTTTTTATTCAAATTTTATAGAAATTCAACATAAATAAAAAGACTTTTGCATCTGTGTATCTTTGAAACTAAATAAATTGGAGATCTACTGTATATTAATTTAATATAATTAAATATGTAAAGTATTTTCTAATGTTAATCAATAATAACAATGAAGAATCTGAAATGCTAATCAATTCAGATTCTTCATCAAATTGGCCTATCCCTTGAGCTAGATTGACACAATCAGAATACACTCAGACCATGTTCGCTTAGATGATGCGCTCGGATTCTATTCAGATTATTTCATCCAAGTTGAGTAAATTCGGATGGCAACCAAAATACTCTGACTGAATGGGAGCTGATTGGAAGTTTCCAGATGACAGAAAGCAGTAAACTGATTGCATAAATAGATGAAGCTCTCATGTTTGTGTCACATTTTTGAATTTTAGAATTAACGCATCTTAAAAGTTTATTAAAGACTCAAAGTGAATAGTGATTCAGGGTTGAATGGCAAATGATTAACTGAGACTCCATCTTTTAAAAAAAAATCCAATATTCTGACTCCCTAAAATTTGTAAAGTCTGACTCCGATTCTAGGCAATTTAGAATTCCGACGCCACCCAAAAACCTCCGACTCCATTCTGACTCCCTAAAATTTGTAAAGTCTGACTCCGATTCTAGGCAATTTAGAATTCCGATGCCACCCAAAAACCTCCGACTCTGACTCTGCAATCCTGTAGTAGTCAATTGTAAGCAGTTTTTGAATGTATTTTTATCTTCATTTTCCATCTCAAGCAGAAAATTGAAAGAGATGCCTAATTGCTCATGCCTGAGAATCCATTTGCAAATCCATAATTTTCTTTTTTTCTGTCTGTTCTGTTTGTTAATGTGACTGTCCAGCCTTCAATAACATACCAGCCACAACACCTATTCCTTCAAGCATGAGATCTGCCATTTCACTCCATGTTCACCTCAGACTATTTACAAAGTGCACTTGGAATGTGTAAACGAACTTAAAACTTGATTCGAGTACATTTGGACCAAGTTTGTCTCTGAGTTAACACAATCCAAATGTACTCTGATTGTGTCATTCTAGCTTTAATATAATGGATGATAAGAAATTTAAACACATTATTTATTTAATTACCATATATATTTGTGTATAAGCTGATCTGTATATAAACTATCACCATACTTTAGAGTTTGGAATTGGTAAAAATGTGAAATCCATAAATAAAACTAATCTCTAACTTTCAAGTGTTAGAAAAGTGATTTATTTCAATAAATTCCATAATCATTTCTTTTATAATTTCATCCACTCCCAACACATTTATAGTGAATGTTTATCTTAAAGATATTTAAATTACTTTATGATCTTTCTGCTTGTTCTTATACTATTTTGTCTTACTGGACTCCTGGACATGTGGAAATACCAATAGAATGAGATGCAGAGATGATTGGAAAGATTCTTGGACATACATCGTTGTCAATCTCCCAAATACCCTATTATGACTTTCTTCCATGTTTACATTCCTCTATACAAAAAATTTGGCAAAACTTATGGAGCGAAGAAATTTCAAATAAATCATATAGCATTAAACCTGTGCTTGCAGATTGGCATTCTTCTATCCAGAAGAGTCATAAAGAGGAAATTGTGCTGGCTCTCTTGAAAATCTGTCATTGCAGGGTGATTCATTTGCATCTCTTGAAGGGGAATTCTCCATCAGTATATGGGCTTTGTGTGACGACACCTTAATATCCATTGTATATTTACTTTTTGATATCTTAGTGGACATCGTTTGTATATCTTTAACCACCTTGATGTCACCTTGTCAGAAGTTCTATCAGATATGTCTGATATATCAGCAATAATTGTTTGTCTGAAGGACATTGGTGTATATAACTATATAATTCCAGTACCTGCAGAATTCACTCTTAGTGAGCAACTCTCATAATTTTTTTTTTATTTTGCATTAACATGAGTCTATAACCTTGTGTTTGATGCAGCATGGTATAGATGACCTTTGTGCCACAAACCTCTACAAAACAACAACAACAACTTTTATAATTTTAAAAATTTTCCAAATCATGTTCAATATTGGAATAAATAAAGCCATTTTGATAAAATATCATGCAGCATTGAAACAGATATGATGTGATACAAAGAAAAAACTGAATTGAGAAACCCAAAGTTGCATTGTGTTGTGTTGTATTGTGCCCATTTGCTTTTGTGAGGATCACAGAAATATGAATTATATTTGCGATATGTAAGAAAAATTAAAACATCAAACAAAAATTGTGAAAGGGAGAAAGCTAAAAACGTCGAACAAAGAAACTGTAAATGGGAGGAAGAACGTTAAGATTGAAAAGAAAGCATTTACCGAGTTGCGCTGCCCGGTGCAAAACGTTATCCCCAATGTCGTAAATCAAAAACAAAAAGAGATTAAGTATCGCGGGCAAACGATCATGCTTGTGCAGGTGTCCATGGACTATCACAATAGACCCCACCTGCAAAGGAATTAATAAACAATAGTTGGGAATACATCAAAGCCCGGGAATTTCGGGTGATATGTGATGTTTTGGTCCTGAATCGGGGGATGTTATAAAAAGGGGATCGATCACCCCATCAACAGAGAGATCCACGATGTGATATTTTGGTCCTGAATCGGGGGATGTTATAAAAAGGGGATCGATCACCCCATCGACAGAGAGATCCACAGAGAGAGAGAGAGAGAGAACCTGAGGGAGAAAACGGAGGGAGAACAGGAAAAGAACGGATTGGAAGAAGCGTATGTAATAGCTCTCACCACCGCCGTCCTGTTCCTCCAGCTACGCCACAGCAATGGGGAGTTGGATCCCACCTACAAGAAAGGAAGTTCAAGAAAGGTGATTCCACCTTGAGGCAGCAATTCAGGAACCTATCTACCATGTTATAGAAAGGATATCTGTTTTTTATTTTTACTTGGTTTACTTTTGATTACTGATCTTCACCTTATTTTAACTTTTTAATATAAATAAAATAAAAGCACTTACAGCAGTATAGGAAAACTTTAATTCAGTTTTTAGTACTTTTAGTATTGCTGACATTTTTACTCTATCAATCTTTTTCTGATGATTGATCATGGATATCTCTGTTTCATTGGATAATATATGGTATCTGTTCATGAAAGTCTTCATTTTTCTTGTTGTGATTTTCATTCCTTTTATTGCAATTTCCTTGAAAGTTTTCTAAGTAATTGTTATTTGATGATATAGGATACATTGTAGTCACTTATAACATTTCTTCACCCTGTTGAGGTCTGTGATATATTTCAAAATGAATCTAATTAATATGCAAAAAATTCATATTGTGAAATCTTATTTAATTTTCATTAAGATCTTTTGAAATTTTAAGAGTTTAATACATTTTTTATTTTTGTTCTCAGTATGAAATTGTTTTCAGATTTTATTTTTTCACAATTTTTTATTCATTATATGAGATTGACGAAAACGTGATTCTTTTTGCATATTGAATATTTATTTAAATCTTTTGCAAGTTTAAATAAACTTTTTACAAATCTATTTAAACTATGCGTGAAACAGTCGATCAATGGAAAACCAATGACTTATAATGCACAGTTCTGTTCATCTGTTCCCTAACTGCAACTTTAAGTGTAAAATTTAAATGTACTTATATATAATATGAATGGCAATGATTCAAGTCCTTTGAACTCTTTTGTTGCTTGACGGAGAATTGGAGGAAGGCATGGAAAGTATCAAATTGTATGAAGTTTTTTCTGTAAAGGAGGCATTGTCAAAATTAGGTATATATAAAAAGGAATATGGGGAAAAGCATAATTAGAAAGTACAGAAGGGATCATTTTGAGATGTTAAACAATGGACTATGAGAGAACAGGCCGAAACTACTTAATCTTGATGTCCTTTGCCTAATAAAAGTGGCAGTTGAGAAAGAGTCCAGAATTATTCTTATGAAAATCAGAGAGAAGCTTCTTGAACATGACATTAAATTAAGTATGTCTTTCATAAGAAATGTATTATTATAGAATATATTACTTCCTAGGATTGTGCCAATTACATTATGGACATGTTTCTTTTACCATCAATCACAGCTACTAGCCAACCATTGCACTAAATTTAATGTATATAATAATAATATTTTTAATATTTTTCTCATAAAAAATTGTATTAATTTGAAAATAAATTTATTTTCATATATCAATATTATACTCGTTTATTCACTACTCTTTCTCACCATTTTGTTAAAGTGTTCATAGCCGAAAGTTTGAATACGTGAAAAAGGTTTAAATCAATTTGCAAAAAGGTTAAATATATTTGCAAAAAGTTTAAATAACTTCATGCAAACCTTAAATAAATTTGCAAAAGGATTAAATCAGTTTGCAAAAGATTGAAATAAATTTGCAAATGCTATATAAAATCTTAGTCATTCAATGAAGTATTTATTTTTTTTTGGATAGCAGTAAGCTTTCTGAATAAAATAAGCTATGAATGAAGAAAATCAGATCATATTTAAAAAATCTTATTGATAATTAATGAAAATTTGTATATGTCGTTTTCAGTAAGCTTTCTGAATAAAATAAGCTATGAATGAAGAAAATCAGATCATATTTAAAAACAACATATACAAATTTTCATTAATTATGTTGTATAAGTTGAAAAGTAACATAAATTTATTGAAATATTGTGATTTTTATTAATAAAATATATTTATCTTTCCTTCATATCAATAATTTTTATTTTAATTTTTTTTATAAATTTTTAAATATATCAAAAATCCAACATATGACAATCATCTATTCTCATACAAAAAACAGCTATAATATTGCCTACTTTGCTTTAATTGGCCATTAGATGTTTATTGACACACTAGGTGTATTCGGCAATTCAGAATTCTTAAGAAATCTGAACAATGATCGTTCGGCATTGATTTCTGACGTATATCTGACTGAAGTGCCGCGTTCGGCAAATCAGACTACTGACGAGTTCTGAACTCAGATAGTCAGATCTTCGTCAGTCATCTCTGTAGTTTCTGACATTGGTCTGAGCAACATGGCGGCGCCCATGAGATATTTATGCGAAATTAAAATGAATGAACGTGATGAAGTTTTTCAACTCTATCTAACATTCAGAGGAGCAAAACCGTATAACTGAAGGAAAGATATCTCGTTACATAAGTAGACATTATTAATACGAGAATTCGTGTGTGTTTATCGGTTGAAAAGTATGCTCACGTTGCTTCGTCCTAAAGTTGCTTCGCTATTATTATTAATTGATAAAGGAATTCTTTATTATTTATTAATGTCGTAGTTAATTTATATTTGTTTTATTGATAATTATTTCAATAAATGGTATTTATATTGAAGATGATTAACCACTAATCCAGTGTAAAATTTTTTTAATTCGATATTACTATGCATGTAAAGCATTGTAATATGTGTAATAACTTGTATTAATTTATCACTTCGTCCGTCATGTTGGTCAGTAGAAAAGCAGACTTATGCGTTCCGCAAATGCCAAGTCAGATGACTCAAACGAGTCAGATGAAACTCAGAAGTCACGTGATCTATTCAGATTTATAGTCAGATTGATCTGAATTGCCGAATGCCCCTACTACACCCAATACCACATGAGGCACAGTAAAGTAGGCTTGGCTGCAATTTCCTGTGAAACAATTGGCCATCATAAAGTAATAAAGTGCCACACCCTTTAAACAGCCTGAGGTATTTATGTTTGGATATTCATGTTTTACTTAATTATCACTAAAAAATAAAGTAATAAATGAACAGATAAATAACAATATTGTTTATTTTAATAGAATTAAGCAATATTTTTGTATTATGGATAATATTTCTATACAGTGACATTATACATTAACACCAGTGCCTCTGCAGTATTTTATGTAATCTCTGGAAATCTCTTTGTTGTAGCATGTTAAACACTTCTTGTGATTCAGTCTTGGTCTCTTCTACTGTCTCAAAACATTCCTAGGTTCAAATTAATACTATTTTAAACATATACTGATTTTTCTGGTTAGCTTCTGATTTAGTTTAATTTTTGTGATTAAAAAGAAGTCACAAGAGTAAATCTGGCAAGTATGGAGGTGTAGAATGAACAGCATTTTTTTTGTTACCAAAAACTGTTGCATTTTCATGGCAATGTGAGCAGGAGCATTGGTTTGGTGAAGCAGCCAATTATGATTGTGCCAAAGTTCCAGTCTTTCGCAACAAATGTCCTCTCTCGACTACTTCAAACATCACAAGTTTGAATTGAATATCTGATTGTGCTGGACAATTCCTGATGTACAATCCCCTTGATGTTGAAAAAAAAACCATTAGCATGCTTTTTGTTATGCTCCTCACTTACTTTGTCTTCTTCAGTATTGGTAATAGCAGACTGCTGCTTTGTCTCTAGATTGTACCCGTAAATCCAAATTTTGTCATCTGTAATGATTCTCAAAATGAAACTTGAAACCTCATTTCCTTAATCATAAAGCTCACTGCAAATGTAGGGATGATGATGCTTCTGCTTGGGAGAATACAATTTTGGTAGTGATGCAATAGTATTTTCAAATTGTGAAATAGCCTGGCCAACACCATAGGAAATCCAATGATGATGCAAATGTCATGGATAGTATGGCAATGGTCCTCACAGATTGTTTATGCAACTTTATCAACATTTTTGGTGGTTGTGTTAATATGCAATTTTTTGTATTCATGTTATCTTTAACAAATGTTTGGCCCTTTTTAAAGATACATACCACTAGAAACACTGTGAACAACCTAAAGAATCATTACTAAAACATGTTGAAATATTTTGATTGTATTAGTGGTCAATTTTCTAAGTTTCATGGAAAATATACATAACACACAGAAAACCTACATTCAGTCAATTTTATTAAATCATGATCAAGAAATCCAATTGTATATCAAAGAATGGCCTTTAAATCATATTTTAAAAAAGTATTCACTCACTGCTCAACTTTATTAGAGAAAAATAAAGAACAAGATCATACTCTTTTATATGGATGTAGTCATGAATACACTAAAATTTATGCTTAAGATATAAGAAAACATTTTAAAGAACTTTTTTAAAGAAAAGTTTAGCCCTAATTTTACAAGACAATGTAAACACCAATCATCAAATACAAAATTTGTTCCAATACCGTAACTTAAAGCTCACAATAAGGCTGGACTCACACTGACCTTGCAACTGCAACCCTAATTTTACAAGACAATGTAAACACCAATCATCAAATACAAAATTTGTTCCAATACGTAATCCTTAAGTAACAAAAAAACATTGCTAAATATAGTAACTTAAAGCTCACAATAAGGCTGGACTCTCACTGACCTTGCAACTGCGACTGTGATGACAGCTTGCGACAGAACATGCACATTGATCATGATCACTTCACGATTTTTTGAATCAACCAATATTAACTGCATAAACAATAGCCAATAAGAACTGATGTAGCATACAGCTTGTAAAAGATGGCCAAATGCCTCCTTTCTATTGTCTATCATAATGATGTAGCCACTGCGACCACGACAATATTTAGCAAGTTGAATATTGTCATGGTCGCAGCAAAGAGTTGTGAAGTGAGGCCTGATGAGATTGTTTCTATAGGATGATGTAGCCACGACAATATTTAGCAAGTTGAATATTGTCATGGTCGCAGCAAAGAGTCGTGAAGTGAGGCCTGATGAGATTGTTTGTTTCTATAACAACAGTCGCAGTCATGGTCGTGATTGCAGTTGCAAAGCCAGTGTGAATCCAGCCTAAGACTAAACCCAACTATTTTCAATTTTTTTATGCAAAAGATAAGTATGACAGAGGTCAGCCTAGAGTCTATTCAGTTCCTGTCTATAATAATGATCTCCTAAGAGAAGAAAGATATATAAATGTCACAGTTACAAACTTAGACCAAAAGCTTGCAGAACTTGGCAAGATGATAAGAAATGGAGAGATTTGCCCTGCATTAGAAAAAGATGTTATGAAAACAATATTAATTAAGAATTATTATATTAATGAAGCTAAAGTGATTAAGCCATGCAGTAATTCAAGGCAAGCTGAAATAACAAGCAATGAGCATTCTGAAGTGGACAAAGTTTAGAAATGTGATTAATGACCCAATCATAGAAACAGTTCCCAATATATGGCTTTACTGTATACATTTGTAACTTGGGTTAATTCAGTTTTTTCTGTGTACTACTAAACATTTTTTAGCATTTGTAATACAGAGTTTTTGAATTTTAAATTAACTAGAAATTCCCCGATCATATAAATAAGCGGAAATATACTGTTGTGATTTAATCTTATACTTTATATAACAGCATATTGTATAACATTGTATAATAATAGCTTATCTTGCAAATTTATTTACTATATATTTTATTAAGCATTTAGTTCAAATGTATAGTAATTGCACGGGGAAACGTGGATGCTGCACCCCGGGCGTCCTGTCCCGACGGCCCCAGTCCACCGGGGGGCCCCACCCCAATGGGACCCAGGCCCGTGGGACCTGGTTTCATCTCCCCAGTGGGCCCACAGCCCGTGGGAAAATGAAACCCCCACGGGCGGTAAGCCCACGGGGGCCCGTGGGGTAGGGCTGCACCCACCAGGGACCAGGAGGCCCCAGTCGGGTGGGGGCCCATGGGGCCCACCTCCAACGGGTCCGGGCCCTTGGTGTTATTTTGCAAATTTATTTACTATATATTTTATTAAGCAGTAGTTCAAATGTGTAGTAATTGCAAGGGGGCCTGTGGAGGCTGCACCCCACGGGCACCGTGCCCCCGCTGGCCCCACTCCACGGGTGGGCCTGTGGGACCCGGTTTCATCTCACCAATGGGCCCACAGCCCATGGGGATGTGAAATCCCCACGGGCCGTGAACCCACCAGGGATCAAGAGGTCCCCGTCGGGTGGGGACCCACCCCAACGGGCCCGGGCCTTTTGGGGCCCAGTTTCATCTTCCCACAGGCACCGGGGTCCCCGTGGGGTCTTATTTTGCAAATTTATTTACTATATATTTTATTAAGCAGTAGTTCAAATGTGTAGTAATGGCAAGGGGGCCTGTGGAGGCTGCACCCCGCGGGCACCGTGCCCCCTCTGGCCCCACTCCACGGGTGTGCCTGTGGGACCAGGTTTCATCTCCCCAATGGGCCCACAGCCCATGGGGATGTGAAACCCCCACGGGCCGTGAACCCACCAGGGATCAAGAGGCCCCCGTCGGTGGGGACCCACCCCAACGGGCCCGGGCCTTTTGGGGCCCAGTTTCATCTCCCCAGTGGGCTGCACCCAGTTTCATCTTCCCACAGGCATCAGGGTCCCCGTGGGGTCGGTCTAATTTTCGGATGTCTGCGACAACAGATCTTTTTTTTTATTTGGCCATTTTTAGGTTCCTAGGGGCCGAATTTTTATTTTATAACAATAAATGTCAATAGATGGCACTAAGTGACAAAGAAAGGGGGCAACAGATAACTTACCTGCATTACTATTATTGGATTTTTGCAGAATTATTTAGCTAAAAGAATTATTACTGATTATGATACAGGATACTGTTCAGCTAACCTTTTCACACCTTATTTAACCTTTTCATTGGATGTTTTATTTTAAAGGAAATTTTATGTTGAATTTGCAGTTAAGCCTGTTCTACATCCATAATTACGATGGTGATATATTACATATCTCAAATGAAATTTGCTTATATTTTATCACACAAAGAAATTATAACCATTCATCATGCTGTAAACTATCCCCTTCATGGGGGTGCAGCCCCACCCCATGGGGACCCCGGTGCCCATAGGGAGATGAAACTGGGTGCAGCCCACTGGGGAGATAAAACCGATCCCATTGGGGGTGGGCCCTCACCCCGTGGGCCCACGGCCCGTGGGAGTTTTATATATATATATATATTATGATATATAAGTATATAAGTATGTAAAATTACCAAGCTTCTAAATGATACTAAAAGAGGTGTTCAAGACAGTCATAAAAATTGAGAGTATAGTATTTTTTAATGGCTCATTAAATACAATTACTGTATTTATTATCGTTAATATCTGTATTTCCGTTCTTCTTTGCGATTATGTGTACTATATTACTAATAAAATTCGGGCTTGATTCTCATTATAAACGAATTCCGTTATTTTCTCTCGTGGTTGCTATATTAAAGTTTTTTTTTTTTTTAATTTAAAATAATGTCAAATTTGAAGTCCTAGAAATTATTTGGTAGATTGGTGATGTAGAGAAATTACTTATAGGATTTGTTTAAATTAATATATGTTTGAGACATTTTTAATTATGTGAACAAACATAATTATGGATTTCCTTTCAGTTTATTTCCAATAGAATTAATTTGGCTAAATTCTGATATTTTATTTCTTTGTCCACAACCAAAATATGGAGAGCATCATGTACTGTATACAGTATTTATAGATTTGTTTAAATTTGAGTTCGAGTGTCCCAGGAATGATGTTCCCAGGGTTTGTTTTATATCTAAACTACAAACGATGATCTGGCATTCTATTAATATCCTCTCAAATCCAGAAGATGTTCCGTTAATTTTTCAAACTGGTTTTAAATTAAAAGACTTTTTAAACCGGTACCGTACTTGACAACTTCCTGAATATCACTTAATTATATTGGAACATATAGTATTGTATATAATTGGATGATCTTTTTTTGCTGTTTGCTTAGATTTACATAACATATCCAATTAAATATGTTCGGATATAAAGTACAGCTAGTAAAGAATTTCATATAAATTGCAATAGAGAATATTTTTAACTTTTAAAAACACTATCTTAATAATATCTCAGATAACATTGTTAGAATATTAATTTAACGTTCCAGGATTTATGTATATTATAGTCTAATGATAAAAAAATTCTGAAATTATTGAAACTAGTGACATTTCAAATAATTTAATATATTACATCCACATTATATAGAATAGGTTCAAGGTACGATTGCAATAGAGAATATTTTTAACTTTTAAAAACACTATCTTAATAATATCTCAGATAACATTGTTAGAATATTAATTTAACGTTCCAGGATTTATGTATATTATAGTCTAATGATAAAAAAATTCTGAAATTATTGAAACTAGTGACATTTCAAATAATTTAATATATTATATCCACATTATATAGAATAGGTTCAAGGTACAGTTAGAAAAGTTTTAATGAAGTTATAATTCGGAACTGAACTCTATTTTAATTCATCCACCGAAAAATTTTGATAGTGTTGGAATACATTCAAGTGAATATTCTATTTTAAGATAATAGATTGTGCTGAAAAATATTTTTTAGCATATTTTATAACCGATTAATACTTTCTATATAACTCATATTTCATAAATATATTATGAATATAAGTTCTGAAATCTATAGGGCCTACTCACAATATCAGTATGTCATAACTTTAGGCTCTATGAAGAGAGCAATGTTTAAACAAAATTTTTCTTTTTATCTTTCTCGAGGGCTCTTATATCTTGAGCTTCTCCCCTCAGTGTAGTCGCAATACTTACACCATTGTAAGTTACGCCATTGTGCAATATATTTATTATTCATATTTTAAATAATCTTCAGTACTTTCATACAAGTAGGGTGACTGAAAGAAACTTCAAGCAAGATGAAATTATTCTTTCAATCAGTTGTAATTAATTAATTGATTTATAATAAATTAAATATTAAATGAAATCGCTAAAATTCCATATTTTGTTACATATTCAACGTTCTAAGTATATAAAGAATATTTGTCGTAAAATTTCAGTTTAAATGATGAATTAATAATAATTATAATTTTCAATCTGATTATCTCAAAATACTAATTAAATATGTTTTTATTTATGAGAAATTATGAAGAGAAAAACCTATAAAAATAATTTTATTCGAATTATTACAGTTTGAATTTTATTCACCAGAGGTCGCTATACAACCAGCGATGAGTCAACGACTGGATCTGTAAAGTTATGAATGTAATGAGGTAATATCCTCAAAATAAATATGGGAATCGTTCCATATTAACCCAAAAAATCTTCAGAATAGCGATCGAAAGAAGTTTAAATATTCTGAATATTAAGGCGGAAGGTATTTAAGGTGAGTTCTTGTCTTCCTTACACAGAAGTGACTTGAAGCTATAACAAGGAACCGGTTTCAATCAATCTGAAGTTTTGCACTGATTAATTGACATCTGCCGAAATTTGGAAGAAACATGGAAGATTTAGGTAAATCTTAATATATTTCCGATTTAGTTGAGATAAAATAATTTGATTAACTTAGATATTTATACGAGTAACATTAAATCTTACAATATCATATAATTACATGAAATGCCTGAATTATTGAATAAATTTTGGCATTTAATACAGAAAAGTATGTTGTATTTTGTGGACAATTTTATTTTCATTTATACATAATATTTATTACACTTATCATCATTGAATAAGAAAAAAACTAATAAAATGATTGTGTTTAATATATTAATGTTTAACTTCCTTTGCATTTAATAATAATTAAGATAAAAATAGTATGCATGTTAGTTTTACCAAATATGAATTGCGTTACTTGTCAAGAGAAAGAGGCCCAAGTTACTGTAAACTGTTGATGGTACCTCCCTAGAGATTGTAGAAAACTTATTTATCTTAGCATTAGTAGCTGTGTTTGGAGAGGGTGTTAAAGATGGCTAGCATTTGTGAAGAAATTTTTAAACATAAAAAATTGTTATATACAATTTAATTGAAAGTTTTGATCTGCTTTCAGTTTTGATTTTTTTCTCTTTTTAGAGAAAGCATTTTATAAATTGTTTTGATGTAGAATATATATTATACTCAAGTAATTATCTGAATTTTATGTATATTTATTGCATTTTGATGATTATAATTTTATTTCACAGCTTTTAAACTTCAATAAAGAGATAAATATAACTTTCAAATCTCTATCAAATTAATATCTAAATTAAATTTATTTAATTATAGCATTTATTTCACAGCTTTGCATGCTAAACTTTGAAAGACAGGATAATATAGTACAATAGTACTGTGATTGTAAAGTCTAAGTGGAAAAAGATATTGAAGTCGAAAGTATTTCTATAATAAAAATATCTTTTTACACTTCGAATAAGGCTTATTTATAGATATACTAATTATTTAAGTGGAAGTTTATTTATGCAAAATCCAATAGTTAGGGCTGGCCTAATTATGGCATGCAAGCCAAAAACTGACACAAACACAACTTTTCTGAGCACCAGAGAAAATCCGAGGCTTGTGACAATTAATATTTTTGAAGCCTTCAAAATTTAAACTAAAACTGTGGACAAGAAAATGAAAAACAGTGCTATTAAATATTTATTTAATTATAGCATTTATTTCACAGCTTTGCATGCTAAACTTTGAAAGACAGGATAATGTGGTATAATATATAGTGGTAAGTATAAAAGAAAAGCAAAAACATTGATAGAAAACTTCAAATTTTGCCAAACAAAGAATCTTGAACATTATAAAAATATACAAATATGTTTTTTTAATATATTGAGTTATAAATTGAGACCTCTAAAATCATAAGGCCCAAGGCAGCTGCCCCTCTTGTCCCCCTCTGATGGTCACACAGAACAAAAAAAAAAAATAATAATAATAATAATAATGTTAAAAAGTTATATACTGATAATTTAAACTCCCAACTACCCAAGTTTCTACGTATGTGCAATAGCCAGCTGGCCATGAGTAAAAGTGTTGAAACTTAATATTGGTGTGACTATTTTAAATATAGTAGAAGCTGCTTTTTGTAATCTTGGATATCATCATCAAGCATTTAATGTTATCAAAATTTACAGTCTCAAATCATCCATATTAAAATGCATCATAAAAACTTTGGTTATTGTTATTAGAATTGGTACTTTCCCATTGTATCTTGATTTCAACTCAATTGTTTCTTTATATTCCATTTCTCCGTTTTATAAGTGTCATTCTTCATTAGCCTTTGTTGCTTTTCTTGAGTACCATTCTTTGTTAACTTTTGCTAATTCTAGTTTAGTTCATTTGTTTTCTTCATTCAAAAAATGAAGAAAACAAATGTTTTTCATACACCAACATAAAATACTATATATAAAACTAAAAAACTATTAAAATAAACAATATTATAGAATTTGTAATCATTATTTGTTCATTTATTGTTTCATTTTCACTACAATTTAAACAAAAAATGAGAAAATCTGAAGATAAACACTCATCCGTCATTTTAAATAATGCAGTGGAAAAATGATTTATGTACTTCTTTAATTAATAAATGTTATATCGGTGTAAATTTTTGATTTAATATATTCATACAGACAAATATTACTGCTTTTAGGCAGTTTCACACTATTCATGTGCTGCATAACCTTGCACATTGCCAGATATGGTGATTTTTAATATTTTTTTGATGACAAAATATTATATAAAATTACTGATAAAAATTATTAAGTTGCTAAATCTCTATAATTTTTTTTCATTAAAGAGAATTATAATTTTACTACTTTTGCTCTTGATAGAGTGATCTTCATTTAGCAACACACCCAAAATTTTATTATCCTATTGTGTAAACAAATAAAGAGTTAACTTAAAAAGTTATGAGATAGATTTAAACCGGTATATAGAAGAATTTTTAAATGATTTGAATAAATAAATACGTTTTTTTGAAGATGGGTAAAATTGTGGTCAAATTCATAAATTATTAATTTTTTACAACTTGATGTATAATATGCAAATTTAGCAGATGTCTTATAAAAATTCAAAATAATTTTAAACAACATAGAAAAACATAAAAGATTGAGTTTATTATATTAGAAAAGAGTGTTCCTGAAGTGAAATGTCACATTTTATGATGTTTCAATCAGTGTAAGATTAGTATAAAGAAATAAGAACAACTGTCTCAATAATTCAACAGGCATTTACGTTATTTTTGGTGATTAGAAATGCATCTATCTTAGACGTTATTTATTGAATTATTGAGACAGTTGTTCTTATTTCTTTATACTAATCTTATTTAAAATTTAGTATATTACAGATATATATGTGAAATTCTTAAAGAAATTTGTCTGCGAAATTGAAAAGTCACTGTTTTTTACAGTGCCATCATGCACCAGCGATGGCACTGTAGAAATTAATTGTTCAAAGTAGATTTCAATGAAAATAAACTTTTAATAAGAAGTTATCTTCATACAAAATTATTTTCAGCTGTAAAGGTCCCATAATGTATGCAGACTGGTGTCTTGGGTCTTATCATTGGACATCCCATTTTTGATACCAGTGTGAAGATCCCGTAGCAGATGACCGATAAAAAATGTGTATCAATAAAATTTAGCGTATTTTCGTATATGGTTATGAGTAAATGATGCAGGGAGCCAAGATAGGAGAACTGATTCGGAAATGCATATAAAACAAATAGCGGGTCTTATCATTGGACATCCCATTTTTGATACCAGTGTGAAGATCCCGTAGCAGATGACTGATACACATTTTTTATCAATAAAATTTAGCGTATTTTCGTATATGGTTATGAGTAAATGATGCAGGGAGCCAAGATAGGAGAACTGATTCGGAAATGCATATAAAACAAATAGCATGTATTTATTCAAAAATATATACTACAGGTAGGCCTCAATTAGTGCAACTTATAAAAATGATACCGTTTTTCAGTTAGTGCAAGCAAATATTCGATTAATGCAAGTTATAAGCATAAACCAGTCTTACTAATAAATGTCCGTCCCCTTTTATGATGTCAATTAACAAATTAATGTTAATTTTCGGTTAGTAAAGCCAGATGAGGAGCAGTCCAAGAACAGTCACTTGACTTTGAAGGGGTGAAACACCAGAAAGACGGGCTTTTTGCCTTTCCGTCCCCTTTTATGATGTCAATTAACAAATTAATGTTAATTTTCAGTTAGTAAAGCCAGATGAGGAGTAGTCCAAGAACAATCACTTGGCTTTGAAGGGGTGAAGAAACACCAGAAAGACGGGCTTTTTGCCTTTAGCTATTTAACATTACTATATATATACGATAACAAAGCTGAATAATAGTACAGTATAGTACAAATTTTCTCTTTTTAAAAGTATTAAAATGGATAAAAGGAAGAACACTTTCGATGATAAAACAAGAAACAAAAAAAAGAAGAGGTTAGTGATTATGCTAGAGCAAAAAATGGATATGATTGAGAAAAAAAGAAGAGGTTAGTGATTACGCTAGAGCAAAAAATGGATGTGACTGAGTGACATAAAAAAACGCTCAAGTTCCACTTTCGATTTGGCAGTTGGTTCGATGATGATATGAGACGACATAACTATTTTGATTTGGCGGTTGGTTTGATGATGATATGAGACGCAATTCCTGTGACGATTTGGCAGTTGGTTTGATGATGGTATGAGATGCAATTCCTGGTAGGTTATTAAAGATTTAGATGATGAACAATGATGTAAAATATGAAAATAAATATTTCTTGATTTAGATGATGAACAATGATGTAAAATATGAAAATAAATTTTTCTTTTAAACTGAAGTTAGTGGTTAAGTTTGTGGTTATTCATCGTGAGGTTAGCTAATGGTTAGTGTTAAGTTTATTGTGGTTATTCATCGTGAAACTTAGCTAATGGTTAGTGTTAAGTTTATTGTAGTTATTCATTGTGAAGTTAGCTAATGGCCGATGATGAACAGTGATGTAAAATATGAAAATAAATTTTTCTTAAACAGTTTGAACAATGATGTAAAATATGAAAATAAATATTTCTTAAACAGTTAGTTATGATGTAAAATATGAAAATAAATATTTCTTAAACAGTTAGTGTTAAGCTCTTTTGGTTTCGATTTGGCAGTTGGTTTGATGATGGTATGAGATAAAATTCCTGGTAAATTATTAATTTAGATGATGAACACCGATGTAAAATATGAAAATAAATATTTTTCTTACACATCACAAAACAAGAACCAATTACCATATTTTACATATAGTTAATACTTCTAATAGTGTGAATTCAAATAGTGCGAGAAATTCGTGGAACCCATTATTCACACTAATCGAGACCTACCTGTATTTGTTTTATATGCTTCGAGAGAGCTTGTTTTCAAAAAGCTCTCTCAAAGGAAATTTCCTGTGAAATCATACCAGGGAGACAGAATAAATTTGAACCGAGTAAAAGAAATCTACTTGAATCCTTCATTATTCTTTATGTCTTCATTCCCTAGTTCTCATTGGATGTCCACGATGGGACGGGACACGGAATCATCCTTCTGCTACATTTTTCCCACCTTCTATTCAAAGTCTCAGAACAGACTGTCTTACTTGTGTTAGTCTATCTCTGTCCTGGATAAAAACTTACTGACCTTTTCTTTCACCTTTTTCCAAGGAAAGATGACGTCTTGTTTTCTCTTTATTTTTAATTTGTCTTTTGAGACACCTGCATGTAACACAACTTTTTGTTTGATCATATATTTTCTATCATTTATTATTCTTTCTTTATGTTGTGGAGACAAGGTTATCTGGGCTGGGTAGTACAATATTTTTATCATTTGTTATACTTTTAAGATGTCACTCCATTCAAATTCCTTTCATAATTTTCAATGAGGTGGATTGTTTCCCGGGATTTATCCCAGGAAATTTTCTTTATCCCGGGATTTCCTGGTCTGAATTATTAACTTCAATAATCAATATTTAGACTTACATAATAAAACGAGAAAACTCGAGTAATTAGGTCAGGGGTCTCCAAACTATGGCCTGCAATATGATTTTATGCAGCCCGCCAATTAGACTATTTATCTCTATTTTTGGGACAACATATCTTTGCAAACAAACATTTTTGCGAATGAAATATAGCAAGTCAAAATACAGGGCAAATTTATCTGATAAGCATTAGAAAAATCGCTACTTTTAATTAACACTTCAAAATTTGAACCTGAGTTTAATAAGATTTTAAACACAAACACATTTACATCATTCACGTTAATGATTTTATAATAATTTGTGATGAAAATATAATATGTGAATTGCTGATAGTGTTTGTTGTCAATAATATATGATAATTTAATCTCACATATTCTTTAATCAATTTTTATTTATTTTTCAATAAAACTCTCATCTAATTTTAAAGATTTTTTTTTTTTTTTTGCTACGGCCCGCTGAACAGTGCTGAAGTACCTAATGTGGCCCTCATAGCAAAAAGTTTGGAGACCTCTGAATTAGGTTAATGAAAATTGTTTAAGTAATTTGGAACATTTGAAAATCGCGCGGGAATTAGGTTAATGAAAATTGTTTAAGTAATTTGGAACATTTGAAATTTGCGCAGTAACTTGTCTTGGGTTTTCTTCTGAATTATCTGATTCGTCACATTCTGACTGCGAGGAAAAGCATAGAGAGCGAAAGACAGTAGAGTGAGCAGACTCTTTGTAAGAAATTGGACCATCAAATCAAAAAATGAATTGAATGTGTTTCTAAAGATCCTCAAAATGAAGCTTAATGTCAATCACTTGCAAAGAATATATCCAAGTAGTTCAAAATCTTTGAGGCAGCTGGTGAAAAAACAACAAATGTAATAAAATTAATGAACGCTTTCAAATCTATACCACCAACAATTGCAGAAATTGAAAGGTCCTTTTCAGATTTGTCTTGGGTTTTCTTCTGAATTATCTGATTCGTCACATTCCGACTGCGAGGAAAAGCAGAGAGAGCGAAAGACAATGATTGGGCAGACTCTGTGAGAAATTGGCGCGTCAAATCAAAAAACAAATTGAATGTGTTTCTAAATACCCTCAAAATGAAGCCGAAGGTCAATCACTCGCAAAGAATATATCCAAGTAGTTCGAAATCTTTGAGGCAACTAGTGAAAAAATAACAAATGTAATAAAATTAATGGACTCTCTCGAATCTATACCACCAACAATTGAAGAATGTGATCCCAAAATGCGTTCAGTCCATTTTGGTCATTTTTTTATTTGAATTAAATACATACTCCTATTGAAGTCATCAATCTTATTAAAGGCCGGTTTGTTCCCAAAACCATGCCAATCGATGTGTACGGGACACTTTAGTTCGCCGCTTAGCGATAATCCGCGAATAAGCGCGAAAGTGCCGCGAAAATCGAATTTGTGGTTACAAATAAATTTTCGGGAATAGTCGAAAATGCGAATAAGGAATCCGTGAATACCGAGAATCGACTGTATTTTAATATTTAAATCAAAATAAATTTAGCTTTTCCTCTAATCAAAAATCACTGTAATTGAAAACACGTTCAGTCCTTGGACTTAGCGAGAGTCCATTAACACCATTATATTTAATTATCATGTATTTAAAAACTAATGATAATTGATTTCAAAATTCTACTGAGAAGTGCATGCGTATGAATTAGAAACAGATATCTGGACAAAAACTACAGAATATCCAACGCCTCCTCCTGCTCAGAACTTGCCGTGCTTATAAAACCACCTCAACTGATTCTCTCTGTGTCCTGGCAGGATCCACTCCCATCCACATAAAAGCTCAACAACTTAGTGTGAACTGGTTACTTAAAAACACAGACTTCTTAAAAAAGAGCCCATTGGACACCATCCTCTCACCTATGAGCCAACTCATTAACAAATTCTTCGATGAAGATGATGTCTCCAGTCTTAAAACCCTCCAACTAGAAACGGCTGTTAGATGCAGGATTATTTATAACCAAACTTAGAACTAGACTCAGCAATAAAAGTGTAAATTTCCAGTGTTTCTTACATTCATATTAAATATCAATTGCCAAGACAGTCTCAAAATAAAGTTAAAAAAAAATTTATTTAACAGTATTCACTCCTCAATTTGTAATATATACCGGTATACAAATTGAAACGAATTCAAAATTTACTTTTTAGAAAATTAACATTTCCTTTTTAATTGCATTATTACATTGAAACATTCATCATCGGAGTATAAGTTGATTTCAAAGAACAACAAAGTTTCAACAATGATATGTCACGTATTCATGCATTTCTTTTAGATTTTGATATTTGCAATTGCAAAACCATGATATACAATAACAATTTCATAGCATTTTATTTATTCATATTCATATATATATATGAATAAGTAAAATGCTGTGAAATATCCAGTTCCGGGAAAAGAACATTTTTTATCCTGGGAAAAATTCAATCCCTATCCTAGTGGGGAGTGACATCTTGTATCCAACATGAATTCTGGATCTCCACACAACAATAATTTCAAGATAATTTTCTAAACATACTAATGTATATAATTTAATATGTTGTAATATGTATATAATTTAATATGTATTTACAACATATTAAATTATATATACAGTAATATTAGATCAATATGATAGAAACAATTGTATATGTTTACTCATTTATTTTAAT
Organism: Olivierus martensii; assembly: GCA_000484575.1. Taxonomy (NCBI): domain Eukaryota; kingdom Metazoa; phylum Arthropoda; class Arachnida; order Scorpiones; family Buthidae; genus Olivierus; species Olivierus martensii. The sequence continues at coordinate 33,770 of AYEL01091828.1, read as the reverse complement.
ATGGAGGTTATCTTTTTGTTTATTATGTGTAACTTTTGTATTTGCTGAATTTCTGAAAGATAAAAATTTTTTTTCACTAAAAACAAAATTTACTAAAATTAAAAAAATTATTTTTAAACTAACAATTTCTTTTAGTAAGGAATTAATTCAAGTTACAGTTTTAAAACCAAACAACATACCAATAGTTAAATTTTCAACAATTTTATTACAATGATAAAATTTTCCTAGAAAATTGTGTGTAAATTATATCATCATATCAACTTTATCATAGTCATGTGATAATTATTACATTTTTCCAAACATAAGTATGATAGCAGCTTTTAGTAACAATCTGTATTTTACAGCATAAAATAAAAACATATTGATTAAGCTTTATCCAGAAATCATGTTGATGCATGTGTAGTTAAGCGATATTAAAAATTATTAATTTCTTTTCTGATCACATATTTATGAAAAATTAAAAGCATGACGCTCCACTCTTTTAGCTAGTAATGACTGAATAGCCTCAACTAATTTGTTTGTTTGCATTCTTTTCTGTCCGGTATTTTTATCATCGAAACAGATGTGTCTCAGTAAAAATTTTAACCGAGTTTCAGGCATAACAGCCCTTATTAATTCTATACCTGTACTGTCCCCAAAATAAAAATAAGAAAAGTCATTGAAAAAAAAAATTCAGTTTAAAAAGTTATAAAGGTTAAATTAATTTATTTAAATATTTTAACATTTTAAGCATGAATAATGATAAGTGCAGATATTTCAGGGACGAAATGTAGAAGATCTAAATTTAATATTAAAATGAAAAATTTTAATATTTGAAAATGAAAAAAATAAAATTATAAAAATAAAAATTTAAGGTTTAGGATCTGTAGTAATCTTAACTGGATAGCAATAAATAGATTTTTAAGTACAGTTTTTATTATCGAATGGTAGATCATGAGAATTACATTTTAACACTCTTTTGTAAATGTCTCTGTATGAAATTTGAAAATCTTATATTTATAAACACATTATGCCATAAGAAATGATTATCTCAGAGCAAATTGTGGCTCGCGAACCACATGTGGCTCTTTGGTACCTTCAATGTGACTCCACAACATCAAAGTCAATAGTTAATATGGAGCAAATATCTACTTTATTTTTAAAAATACAGTCAAACCTGTTTTTATGCGGTCGGTTTTTGTGCGTTATTTTTTTTAATTACATTTTTTAATTAATTTTTATTCGTTATATGCATTTGATGGAATGTTTTTTATATACTGCACAAAAAAATTGCACATAAAAATCGCACAAAAAAAAATATCGCACAAAAACCGACCGCATAAAAACAGGTTTGACTGTAATATATTTGTAATTTGTTTGTTTATTGTAAAATGTAGCATGCATCTAAATGAAATAAATGCATGTAAAATATATAATAAATAATTTTGAAGTCATTGTTAAAATTAACCAAAAAACTAATGTGGCTCTCACTGACCCAAAAAGAAACTGATTGTGGCTTTCAAGTACACTCAGCCCTCGATTTACACGATAGATACGTTCCTGGAAAAATCGTGCAAACTGAAACCGTGTAAAACGAGACCCAGAATTCATACAAAATAGAAGGATATGTTCAATTAAACTGTAAACCATGTAAATCAATCTAAAGAAGATAATGAAAAGTCGAGGATGTATTCTTTATAACCGTGTAAAATGAGAAGGATTAAAGGAAAAAAAAAGGGATTGGTTCATTGATTTTTAGAGACAATTTAATACTTATACTTTTTCAATTTATTTTTGAATATGAAAACAAAAACATTAACAATATCCCAAGCAAATAAAAACTATATAAATATTATTAATAATTATAAATTCTTTATTCAATAATTTTAAAAATCTATTCAAATTAAAGAAAACCAAATGAGTGGAAACCAGAAATGTGTGTATATTGTTTGTAAACAAATTTGTAAAAAGTAAAGTATTACAAATCACACAACTTTCTGGAAAATATATCAATATTTAGTACTTCTACTTTTATTTATTATAATCTTTGCTAAAGAAATTTAATTTCATAATTTTTTTAAACTTGAAAATATTTACATCATTCTGGTTTTCATTCATTTAATTAATCATTATAACACAGAAACACTACTTCAGAGAATCAGTTTAATCAAAAAATATTAATGCTGTAATAAATCAGCACAGAAGTTATTTCAATCATTAAGTTTATTCCAAAAATAGTATTTATAGTATCAGTTCTTTAGCCAAACACATTCTAAATAGAATATAGTTTCACTAACTCTTTGATCATTGAATAAATAATAATGCGACTAATGGTTGTCAGAACACCAGAGACAGCTCTGGTATTCTGACAACCATTAGTCTCATTATTATTTATTACTGAATTCTTGAAATAACTTCATTGTTGACAGAGAAAAATTAGCAATCAGTTACAGAAATATATATATATATTCATGTATAAGCCAAGAAATTTTTTCTATTAAAAAATTTCTGAAAGTATTATTTATTACTGAATTCTTGAAATAACTTCATTGTTGACAGAGAAAAATTAGCAATTAGTTACAGAAATATATATATATATATTCATATATAAGCCAAGAAATTTTTTCCATTAAAAAATTTCTGAAGAGGAGTTGACTTATATAGGGGGCAAAAAAATCTTGAAAATTTTTTGAAAATTCATTGGCTCAGTCACAATGCATTTCCATTGAACTTTTGCACCAGCCATATGATCCTCAATTTTTGTTTCTAACAAAAATTATCATCTTACTGAATCTTTCAATCTTTTGTTAAAAAGTATAAATATATATGATTGTACATAATTTGATATTATCTAAGTATTTAAATATCAGATATTGATTAAATATGATCAAAAATATGTAAATCGACTGCATTGAGTCCTCTTTGTGATATTACTGCCTATGGTAATAGTGTAATCTACCATATTTATTTCTAAAAAATACCTATTTGTTCTAAATTCTATTATTAAAAATATATGAATGTGGATAATTGTCCATATTTAAATACAATTCAAAAATATTAATTTCTTAGGTGCTTTACAAAGAAAATAAAAAAATATATATTTATATGATTTTTTTTATCAAATAATATATTTTTTAAATGATTAATACTTTTAATCATTTAGAAAATATAGGCTGATTATTTTGCAGTTAATTTTGGATATTAGATTTGTTCTTCTGTAATTGTGCATGCTGATAAGTTTTCCACTCTCATCAGTTGCAACAAAATTTTAATTGCATGTTTTAATGCTGAATTTTATAATTTAAACTTTGTTAAATATTTTTGTTGACATTCAGAAATGATAAAAAAATTGTAATGTTTCTTTGATATTTTCTGCCAAATAGATATATCTATTTGGCTTCAAAAAAATCATACTGTAGAGAAACATGACACAATTGCATCCTGTTCTCTATCTGCTATATTTTAGCATTGCATCGTGACATTTCAACACTATAAGTCAGAATTTCATTTAAGTGGTCTGATTTACTCCAATGGTGAACTAGATTTATAAAATTTTTAAATTATAAAAGAAATTATCTATTATTTCAACAAATGTCATATTGTTTTAATGTTTGAAAACTTATACACGATTTCAAATTTTTACTGACTTTTAAACACTGATGTTGGGGATTGGCTTATACACAAATATATTTACAGTATTAATTAAAGAATAAAATAGTAAAACATAAATACAAATTTTTGAAAGATCTAGATGCATGCTAGTTATAATTATTAAATCAATTAGTTTAATATAACTATACTATTAAAAATATACAAAATTTTAAAAATTTTACTATGTGAGAATATATAACTAAAAATATTTATATAAATTTAATTTCAAAGAATATATTTCACAAAAATAAGGACAAATCCTCATTTACTTATAAAACATTTTTTTGCATTATGCATAAGTTTGTATAGTTATATACAATGATATTAAACTTTGCAATGTAAATGTTCTTATGTTACTTAGCACAATTAATAAAAAACCATATTCCAACTGATATATATATATGTAAGAATGTAAATTATTTATGACAATATGTAATATGAATTGGTGCAAAATTGTTAAAAGATTATTATTAAAGATTCAAACTTGTTAACATGCTACTACAAAACAGGAGGCATGATTTTCAACATTTATTCATTATTCATAGAGATAAATGTGCATTGAAATCTTCTTTATTTTTAGAACAAATTTATATATACACTCATCCCTTGATTTACATGGTAGATACATAAAATAAAAATTCGGCCCCTACGGCCCTAAAAAATGGCCAAATAAAAAAAGATCTGTTGTCGCAGACATCCGAAAATTAGACCTTTCTATCGATACCCTATTTATAGAAACGGTACAAAGACATCCGAAAATTAGACCTTTCTAACGATACCTATTTATAGAAATCGGTACAGTGGTTCACCGAAAAAGGGACTCCAGCCAGTCACGTTTGACTAATTATAATATAGATAGATGTTTTGTGTTGTAGGAGAGTAAACGTAATTTTTTAAATGTGTTAAGTAAAAACCGTGTTGTAGAAGTACCGTATTATATGAGGGTTTCCGAATTTTCAAATCGTGTTGGAGTGAAACCGTGTTGTAGGAAGTCGTGTTATAGAAGAGATACCTGTAGTCGGTTGGTCCATCCAGTTCATAATCCAATCTCATTCTAATTTAATAGTACCGATAGGTAGATTGCCTTTCAACCCGGCATAGACCTAATTCACATTGTGACAATTTTTGTCCCCCTGCAAAAATTAATTTATGACAGCCTGACTAATTCCAAGTGTGTGTGTAATTCAGATTTGGTTTTAATCTTACGTACAGTACATACTGACTATATTATTTACCCCAAAAAAAGTTTTTATCAAAACACTTGAATACAATATTTGTTTTCTTTCTTCATTCAGTACGGATTTTTTACTGAATTTTCTTTTTTTGTTGTTCGGAATTTGTACGGTAAAATTCTACTTATTTAATATATGTTGTCCTGTTAAGATAAAATTAATTTATTTTTATAGATTACCGCGTAAAAATATTTTTTAAGTACGTTTTTCATCTGTTACGGCTGTTAGTCCATGCCATAGAAGTTTTACCTAAATATCGGATTGGAACCAACTGTCTAGGAAATTCCAATTATTGTCGATTGTCTAAGGTAGATATCATCGACTAACGATCGGAACATTAAAAATGAAGTGTTTTTATTAAGACGCAGTATTCTTATTCGACGAAAAACCCGTCCATTAATAAAACGGTAGATAGTTCCCGCTTGTTTTATTTGGTGGCAAATTACCTTCCGAACGATTTTCCCCCAAACGCGCAATTACTCGTGCTTAAACACCATTTTCTGAGGTACGGGGAAAGAATTGGCCATTCACGCTATGGGAAATAATGCCTCCTCCCGTCTTTTCCTACACTGCTGCTGGTCTTTTCTCTTTTTTCTCATCCATTGATGGTCTTGGTTGAACCTAAAAATTACCTTTCCCTACTTAAGTAGATTGGGTTAATAGTTAATTTTATCTTCTATGGCGTATGGGAAAATTCCCAGTTATCTACAGTTTTTGTTATTGAGAGGAATAAAATACCTTATATTAATACGAAACAAGAAATCTTTTATTGTATTTGAAAGTATGGATTATAGCAATTTGTGAAGTTTGTATTTGGAACAGCGAAAGCAATATTTATTAATATAAATAACAATATATAACTGATTGATATAAAAGTATATATATACTTAGATATGTAAATATGGCCGAGTGATAAAGCATTGACCTACCAATTTGCGGGACCGGATTCAATTTCGAGATCCATACCTCCAGTTTATCAAAAGGGATCTGGAGCCAGTGAGATTCGACGTTTCGATTGACTTCATCGAAGACGATGGTTAGCCTGTGATGGATTCCGAAAGTGGTACCATCAAAAAATATCCCAGGTGAGATTCAACGGCAGAATTAAAACTAATCCTAATCTCATGGAAAATATTTTTGTAATATCACAAAACTTCTGTCCTCTCTGTTGCTTAGTCACTGACAATAACATTCTTAAAAACTTCTTTCCCAGTAATTTGTGTCGACGGTTCGGCTTATTACACTGGTCGGGTTCGATTCTTAGGTCTCATCCATTGGAAAATTTATCCGTGAAAGGGAATCGATGGCCCAGCCCATCGAACCTCATTCTCCTCCATATGGCTGATCCTTCTTCCATGGTGGGCCAGCCATTTAGTATTCTACTTGAATGGTAAGTAGTGGTATCTGTTATCAAATTAATTGTAACGTGATTTATGGATGGCATCTTGAGTTTCTAGCCCTAATTGATTCATGATCATTTATTCGTCTTTTAAAGTCCATGGTTCCTGCAAATATCTCCTCCAGTATCACATTTCGAATAAATTTAACAATAATTGCTTTTAGTCTGATATTTTCTGCTAATAGTGAATGCCATCGATACATCTCAGATTATTGGTCAGCGATATGATTTTATGTGGCCCGCCAATTGGACTATTTATCTCTATTTTTGGGACAATATATTTTTGCGAACAAACTTTTTCGCGAATGAAATATATGAAGTCAAAATACATGGCAAATTTATTTGATAAGTATTAAATAAATCGCTACTTTTAATTAGCAATTCAAAATTTGAAGATTTCTGAGTTTAATACCTCGCGATATGATTTTATGTGGCCCGCCAATTGGACTATTTATCTCTATTTTTGGGACAACATATCTTTGAGAACAAACCTTTTTGCAAATGAAATATATCAAGTCAAAATACATAGCAAATTTATTTGATGAGTATTAGAAAAATTGCTACTTTTAATTAGCACTTCAAAATTTGAATCTGAGTTTAATAAGATTTTAAAACACATTTACATCATTCATGTTAATGGTTTTATTATAATTTATTATGAAAATATAATATGGGATTGATGAACATTAAAAAAAAATCACTATTTGTAATTATCACTTCAAAATTTGAACACAGTTATATCATTCACATTAATGGTTTTATTATAATTTGTGGTGAAAATATGAGAATTTGCTGATAGTATTCGTTGTCATTAATATATGATAATTTAATCTCACATACTCTGTAATCAGTTTTTATTTGCTTTCAATAAAACTCTTATCTAATTCTAGAGTTTTTTTTTGCTATGGCCTGCTGAACAGTGTTGAAGTATCTAATGTGGCCTTCATAGCGAAAAGTTTGGAGACCCTGTTCTAGAGCAAAAATTTTGACAAGAAAAACAGATATACTTATTCTGTATTTATGAAAGATTTATAAAAAAAATACGAAACTGCTAAACAAATGACAATTTAAGAAGAAAAAGGTCTTATATTGATGTTTCAAATCTTTTTCTTCCTAAATTGTCATTTGTTTTAAATTTTCTCTTGAATTATAAAAAACTATTTGAATAATCACTAATGTCCATATATAAAGAACTAAAACTGCTTCTACTAAGTTAGATCAGGCTCTACAACTGGCCGCCATCAGGTAAAGAATATCCCCTGAGGATATGGCGGCTTAACCAGTTAGATCAGGCTCTACAACTGGCCGCCATCAGGTAAAGAATATCCCCTGAGGATATGGCAGCTTAACTTAACCTAAGTTAGATCAATTAAATAATCCTAAAAACAAGCACTTTTAGCAGTATAGAAAAATTTTAATATACTAAACAAACGTTTTTGGGGTGCAGCCCTCTTCAGATAGTACCATTCTATTTTGTTTAAATTTTAGAATTTTTTGCATATGATATTCTGTTCTATGTATAACCTGAAGAGGGCTGCACACCAAAAATGTTTGTTTAGCTATATTAAAATTTTTCTACACTTAACAAGTGCTTGTTTTTAGGATTATTTAATTGCACTAATATCCAATAATAAAAACTACAATGAACAAGTCTTTGACCATGGCTTAAGAAAACAAGCACTGAACTTTGTGATACAGTCGATTCCACTCAATTGGAACAGCTGCTCTTTTGGGCCAAATCATAAAGAATGGAAATCAAACTAATAAACTAATACATAATTTAAACACTTAACTGGGACAATTTTTCACTTAATTGGGACAGTAGCATAAAAGGAAATTAGCAATTTTTGACATATTTTAGGGATTTTTCGAAAGTATGTCAACACTACGTACACTAATATTTGGCATCATTTGTGAGATGCGAATCAGTTATCTATTGTCGTGAGCCTGGCAAGTATGCATCTGCTTAAGAGTCTACCGTTACTATATACCGTGCCTAGCTTTATTCATTTACAGTGTCGAGATTTAAAATTTTTAAATCTTGGCCAAGATGTCAAGAAAGGATTTTACACTTTCGAATAAAATTGCTTTGCTTTTTAAATCTTTGCCAAGATGCCAAGAAAGGATTTTACACTTTCAAGAAAAACTAATCTTTGCCAAGATGCCAAGAAATGATTTTACACTTTCAAATAAAATTTCATTGCTGATATCTAGCGATATTCATTTACAGTGTTGATTTTATTTAAAATTTTTAAATATTTGCCGAGAATGCAAGAAAAGGAGTTACACTTTCAAGTAAAATTGCTTTGTTGGATAAAATTAAAAGCCAGCCATTTAATACAAGCCAATGTAGACTCGCTGATATAACTGGTGCCCCAAAATGTACCATAGTGTAAGAACTTTAAAGCCATCAGCCAGCCATTTAATACAAGCCAATGTAGACTCGCTGATATAACTGGTGCCCCAAAATGTATCATAGTGTAAGAACTTTAAAGCCATCCTGTTACACTCACAAAAATGCACACAAAATACAAAGCTCTTAGAGCTTTGTATTTTGTGTGCATTTTTGTACCATAGTGTGTCTCCTATAACAAGAAAATCAATTGCGTGAAGAATGGGCATTATAGAAAGAAATTCCAGAACAACCAAAAGAAAGCATGATGGAAAAGATCCAGAAGTCGAAGAAGTATTAGATCAATGGTTTTCTATAGTTAGTGGACAAGGAGTGAATATCAGCGGCCCAATGTTGAAGGCGAAGTCAGAGGAGATCGCTAAAAAGCTAGTAATCAGGTACTATATAATAAAGCATTAAAATAGGTATCTAATTATTATTTTTTACCTACTTATATAATATGTAGGTAAATAAATATTTTATTTTAGAATTTATTATTAGTTTTTTTAATTGGGGCAGCTGCTTAATTGGGCCAAAATGGATTAGTCCTGTGTCCCAATTAAGTGGAATCGACTGTATATATGATCCTCTAATTATGAACTTTAATATATATGGACATGCTGTTTTCAAAATTTAAAAATTCAAAAATTTATAAGCTTTTAAAAGTTATAATAGTGAAATAGTCTAGACAACAAAGATATTGTAAAAATATATAGTATAAGTTAAGTATCCCCCTTCAAAAATCCATAACTGCTTTCACAGCAGAAAGCCTTTTGGAATCAGACTATGACTTACTCTTTATACATTGAAATTGTATGCATGCAGCTGTGGCACACTATTGTGATTAAGTAAACTCAAATATTGTTAATCCAAGATGTATGTGCAGAACATATTTATGCATAGGTATTTGAGGTGCCAACTTGAGACCCCAAAAGTTAAATTTGACAGATTTTAAGAACTTGCAAATTTTACTTCAAAAAATTACAATAATGAATATCAAGATCAAATTAAAATATTTTAATAAATTATTTAAATAAAATTCAAGAGAACTTTTGCCTTCACCGAGTTCAAACTAACAATATTCCAAGACTCATATTGGAGCAATTACTCTTATTGCCATTATCAAGAGAGGGCTGCAGAATTGTTTTAAATACAAAACACAGTATATCATTCCACTACCTTCTAGTAATATTGAAGCCTAGTAATTACATTTTATACAGTACAGGTATCCCTCCTATAACATGATAGATAAGTTCCTGAAAAACACAGTGTTGTATGAAACTGTGTTATATGAGACCCAGAACCAATACAAAAAGAGAGTTACATTCAAAAAAAAATTAAAAACAAATAACTTTATTTAATTCCATGTATTTGTCTAAACACACAGACAGCAAAAAGACTGACGAATGGATAGTGAACGGAAAGATAGCATACTAATCTTATAAACTTCACTTTCCCAAGGAAAATAAGCTAAAAATATACATACACTCAACATGAAATATTCATAAGAATTCTTCTAAAATATATTACGGTAAATGTATATATTTCAAATAGTTACACTGATATATTTTAGAAGAGTTCTTATGTATTTATCTACAGTTTTCAACTTATTATATTTTAAATAAGATTTTATGATTATTGATCCTATCATATCTTTTGGCTATTTCTCAATAATAATTTCTTAATTTATAATTTTATATTATATACCAAGATAGATACATAAGTTGTTGATAATTTTACGATGTTTATTGTTTTTATTATTAAATTTGTAATTTAAATAGAGTTTTAATGTTTTTATGTTTATCTTTTATATATCTAAAATAATAATAAAATAAATTAATATCAAAATATTGCCAAAAACTATAATTTGTCAAGGATAGAATGCTGAAAGAAATGTAAAATGTTGTTATGACATGTAATGGAAATCAATTTAAATAACAAATAATTATTATCTGCCCACTAGAATCGGTTATGCTATTTGTTTACTGTGACTACATCATTTGTATTTTTCTTATATACTATTCGATAATTTTTTTTTTCAATTTAAATTGAAGTATATATACAGGTATCCCTCGTATAACACGATAGATAGGTTCCTAAAAAAACCGTGTTACATGAGACCTGGAGCCAATACAAAAAAGAGAGTTACGTTCCAAAACCAATTAAAAACAAATAGCTTTCTTTAATTCCACATGAGAAACTTAATGTTTATTAAGAATATTAATAATACGATACACAAAGAAAGAAAAAAATATACACGTAAGTTCTTAAAAAACAATATACATAAAACAAAAGGAAAGAAAAAGTATACAGTCTATATAACATTCATTTAATAATTATATTTTCCTTATCACTGTTTCGTTAAAACGAGAACGTTTTTTTCTTTAACAATATCAACTTCACTTTCTGAACTTTTTTCTGCATTTAAAGTTTGTGTATCTTCTGTACTCTTTACAAAATCTATAATATAACCAGCTATAAAACAATCATTCTTTAACACATATCCAAAAAAATTGATATTCAGTTAGTACAAATTTATTATCACAGGTATATATGAACTGATAAGCAGTTTTATAATATTGCATATTGTATAGGCATCCCTCCTAAAACACGGCTTCCTGCAACACAGTTTCACTCTAACATGATTTGATAATTGCGGAAACCCTCATATAACACGGTAGTTCTACACCACGGTTTTTACTTAACACATTTAAAAAATTACGTTTACTCTCTTACAACACAAAACATTTTCATTAATTCTTGTAAATTCACACTATGGACACAACGTACAAAAATATTTATGAATAAAAAAGTTTTTTTTTTTTATTAACACATTCTTCTATTGAAAAATAAGAATAAAAACTTTTTACTCAAGAACTGAACTTTTGGAACACAAAAATACTCAATGATCGACAATTAATTCAATTTCAAATCGAATTTGAAAACAGATTGCATATTGTTCTCTCATGGCAAACTAGCGAAAATTACATTTATGACTAATTTTACCAAAGTATTTTTCAATGATTGCATTTTGTGTGTTGTGTATCCATAGTGTGAATTTACAAGAATTAATGAAAATGTTTTGTGTTGTAAGAGAGTCAATATAATTTTTTAAATGTGTTAAGTAAAATCGTTTCGTAGAAGTATCGTGTTATATGAGGGTTTCCGCAATTTTCAAATCGTGTTAGAGCGAAACTGTATTGTAAAAAACCGTGCTATAGGAGGGATACCTGTACAATATACAATATTATAAAACCACTTATCAGTTGAAATATTTCTGTGATAGTAAATTTGTACTAATTGAATATCAGCGCGGCTGGAAATGGCCGAGTAGTAACGCGTTGGCGTGCCATATAGGAGGTCCCCGGTTTGCATCTTGGGTGCGGCATCTCCTGAAAAGTTCTTTCGGGATGCCGCATAATCATCTTCCGCCCTTTACCCATCCGGCCCCCCATCTATGGGTGTGAGTACAGTCCGTGGTTGGAACTAGTCCCGCCCCTTAGCAACCTCCCTGATTGGAAAGGGGTGTAAAAATGCAAAAAAAAAATTAATATCAGCGCTATATATATATTATTTATATATCTACAGTAGTAGCCTATTTATATACTGTATATGTATTATTTATCATCATATATAAATATGATAATAAAGAAGTTTTAAAATTATTTTAAAACTAATTTTGCTAGTTAAATATTTAAAAAAATATATACTATGCAATAATAAATTAAAACTTTCTAAGAATTAGTTTTATTTTTCTTTTATCGAACTATTTATTTTTTTTATAATGTTTTCAATCATAATTCATACCTAAACAAAGGATAACTTTTATTTTTTTATTTTTTTTCTCAATTACTACTTTCAATTTATTATTTTATAAAATTTCCATTTAGATTATTATCAAACATTTTAAGATATTTAGAATAAAATAGATTACAGTATTTAATTTAACAAGAAATTCGGTTGTCAATCGTATAAATTATTATAGGCTAAATATCAATACAGTATTGAGAAACTATTAATAAAACATATAACGAGTATGACATCATGCGCACAATACGACAAATTATATGCATATGACGAGTTCACCTTTACATTTAACACCATGAGCTGATGTGACACATGAATCGACGTCACACGGATTCTGCGCATGAGTAGTTCTTTAGCATTTGAGTCATTTCGATGAAGGAGAGGATTTGTACGTATAAAACGAAAAGTTCCGTTTGGTTCTGTTTTTGACCATAAAATAAGAAGAATACAATAATAATTTGATTCAAATGTTCTTACGGATTAAAGAAAGAATGTTAGGATTTCTGACCATCATCTTGATTTCTCTGGTAAGTGAGAGTGGCAATAGAAGCGAGCGTCACTTTAACTTATCGGAATTGTAGATTCATCAATAGATTAAATTTTTTGTTAATTTCTATTATATTATTTATCTGAAGATATAACGATTCTTATGTTTCTTTTATAGTTATTCATAAAATAGTGAAATAGAATAGTTTAAATTGATATGATGTGACTGCTTACGTTCCAATTAGTTAATACAGGAAGTTTCCATAAATACGTAATTCTTAAAAAGATATGCTGGCTTCTTCCAATACTGATTTTTAAATAAAGTAATATATTTCAGATGATGAATCTTGTCATTTTCTGCAATCAGATTTTGTAAATACAGTACTGTAACGATTAAACTAGATACCAAGGCTTTATCTTTGTATCCATTCGGCCGTGGTCCAAATTCAGAGAGATATTAACGTCAAATTATTTAAATTGAATAATTTGTAAATTGTTAATAGTTAGATTCTACTGGAGTTTGTTTAAACATTGTTTAGCATTATGACAAAAAGATATAAACATTTTAAAGTGTAAGTCACCTATCTAAATGTTAGTACTGTAAACAGTTTAATGTAATTCCAATAATTAAAGCACTTGTGTCAGTATAGATAAAATAATAATAAATAATTCGAATACCAGTTCAGTAAAAAATAAATATGCTATACAATATTGATTCAGCAGTTTAGAAAATTATATACTGATTTTTGTAGCCTATTAAAAACTCCTTGTTCTATATAATAATTTATACACAGAATTTATGTAAAGTGAATTTTTCATATCTTTTAGAAAACCTAATATTTACTGCTTTTCTCATTTAGGAAAAAACTAAATATTAGATTTCCTAAATGGGGAAAGTAAATACCAAGATCTACATCAGCATTATTTATCTCTGACTTTCCTATGGAAGCATAATGCATTTGTTATTTATAAAATCTTAAATGTAATGATTGTCTTCCTAGTATTTCATTTCTAAATTCTGAAAATATTTTTCCTATATTCTATATATACTATAACTATTGAAATTGATTTACTGTATTATATTTTATAAATTCATAATTTTTCTTAAACTTAGAGATGTTGAAAATCAATAATTATAAAGTTCCATTGCATTTCCTGTTACCATTTATGAAATATAACCAAAATAACCTTTAATAAATTTAGTTATACAATATTTATAATTCCTACTATTGACTTGCTTGTGTGGAATTCAGTGTAGCATTAATTTTGAGTACTAATGCTTTGGTAGGATGAATGAACATGCTTATATTGAGCATAGTCCTTGTTTTATTAATTATATATCTAAATCACTTTTTGGAATCAGTAAAAACTGTAAATGGTTTAATTAAATTATTATTATAATAAACTAATTGTCAGCTCTTTTAGTAAAACCATTTTTAAAAATCTTATTGGACTTTTATTATTACAACTAGTCATACAAGATTGAAGTTTGTTGACCAAGAAATAGTCTTTTTTTAAAAAATCAAAGACAAATAAAAATAGAATTTCATTTGGTGATTCAGGTGAATGAGCTAATTATTTTTCCAATCAATAACTTACACTTTTAAGCAAATATAAGGTGAATAAATTACTTGAAATTTGGCTTTTATATATACTAAAATAAATACTTATGTAATAATTTAAAATTGGTTAATATATTTTAAGATAAAAGAACTGTATGGCAACGCATGCATTATTTTTAGGCAAATTTTCCAAGCAATTATTCCAGTTTAAAAATTTTACAGAGGAAAAAATATGAGAGACAAAGTAATATTAATATGATAACATAATAAACCATTTATAGTTATTTTATAAAGTACAAGTAAAACCTAAGTTTTTGCTCTTTTCAAAAATAATCAACTTCATGTGAAAGTCTGTTATGTCAAGGGACATTCTGAAAATAGGTTAAATTGCCACATTCAGGTTTAACTTTGAAGGATGAGAATCTTCTAAAAGATCCCAATGAATGCAGAAACACATTTTTTACTCTATTTCCATTTAAAATAATATATATACTTTGAATTTACTATCACTAAATATGATAATCAAAAAGATGCTAGTTTGTTAATTTAATAAAAATATTTAACTGACTCATCTTTACTTATTTTAATTTAATAAGAATAGAAAAGTAGTAGTTTAATACTAAGAGTATTTAATATTAAAAAATTATATCCATTTTTTTTTTAATTAGTAAAGAATTTTCAAAACAAAATTTTTAGTTTTATTCGAATTTAAATAAAGCACTTTCTACATAAAAAAATCCTTTTTAGTTTTTCTGTGGATATTCTGATTTTCAACTGAAACAATAGCTTCATTGAAAGTGTATACTCAGAGTGAGAGGGTGAGATCTATGTAATGCTACATTTTCCATTATTTTTATTCTTAGAAAAATAAATAAAAACTGTCTTTTCTGAAAACCAGTTGTTGAATAACTTGTTTGTTTGACATAAAGAATTGCTTGTATCTTCAAATTTATTACTTTCATCATTAATACAGGTTTGCATTTATGTTAAAAAAAAAAAAAAAAAATGTACTTTCGTTTTTGGTCTTGAAAATGTCTGTTTAATATATAATTCTTAACATTGCTTTGTCAAAATTTTTAAAAATTTAACAGAGTAATGTAACAACAAATATGTATTTAAACAGCATTTAAACAAAAAACAATGTTATCAAAAGAGAATACAATTGTTTGATAAAAGAATATTTCATATGGATTTTGACAATTTTTGGGTATGGAACTACTTTATCATATATAAATTTTTGAAAATATAACAAAATGAGGCTTTGAATCATATTTAAGTTTGTCTAGTATTATTATAGTTCAGTTGATAAAATTCTGGCGCAAAAATATTTCTTTACACTTTCTTACTGAGATTATTATACCATTATTACTATATTTGTAATTTTTGTTGCCCTCTATTTAAGATTTATAAAAAGATATACTGTATAAGGATATGAAGAAAATAGTAACTATACATTGCACCATTCTCTTGGCATATAAACAAAGAAAAAAAACAAATATGATATTGTAAATTCATATTTCCTGCGATATATAATAAATAGTTACCGTAATAATGATTTTACATTAGAAATATAAATCATATGCAATCAAATGAATAAAATTAGAAATACCAAGAATGTATCATTTATTAATGTTTTCTACATCAATAAATATGATTTTCATATTAATTTTAGAATATATTCAGTTATTTATAGGTTTAAAGCTAGAATTTAATTTATCAAACTAACACTTACTTCGTATAGTCATCTCTCTTCTGAATATGAAATTTCCTCATGATTTTAACTTCATGTAGATTGTTATCAACTTCCCAAGACAGGAAATCGACTTTTTTTAAAAGTTTCTTCTCGTGATATTTTAATTTTCGCATTTTTCAAGATATTTATGGCACTCAAACAATACAAATTTAGGCTTAACTAAACACGTTTTGCTGGTTGATAATTTGTACTGCCCTCTAGTGGAAGAAATTTAGGTATGTCAACTTTTTAAAGACGTATAAAATGCAAAATATAAATTTAATTCTTAAGAATTGAATAATGTAAAAGAATTTTAGATTATTATCATTATTATTTATATCGAAATTAATATTTACAAATTGGAATTATGTAAGTTATCATAAAATATCATATTTCAGACTAAATTGTGAAGTATAGTGGGTAAACTGACTTTTAGCATTTATTTTAATCCCTAACAATCAATACAAAGAAACTTTCAGAACCGGTATTAGAAGATTCTTTGTATTATTAATAATCAATATATTTTATCTAATATCAGTTCTGGAAGATTAAATGTTGTGCGTTAAGTTAGCGTAGTTAAATATCAAAAAATCTGGGTAAGTTACTAGCATTGCGACTTATTTTTTGTAGACAGTAAAGCTCCACAAGGAGTTAAAAAAAAAATAAATTACTAGAATTTACAGAGAATTCCCCTGTTTGTCCCTCAGGAGAGATAACGGAACGGGAAAATTCCCCTCTCTCGTCTACTCTATGGGTGTAAAGACATCAAAAGCTTATTGCAAAGGTCCCGCTATACCTTTTCGCTCAGCGAACAATAGATCGTCTCCTCCCGAAACTAGTCTTCAAGTTTCATGAAGCCGACAGACGATCGTAATAAAGTCGAGTCTAGAAGAAGGTTATTATTCCTGGAATATTAAAAAACTTTATAAAATTCTCCCAAACATCGTAAAAACAGTTTATATAAAGAAACTGTATAACAAATGCACTTCTGTATATCGTACAATAACTTTTTATTGAAAAACTAAACAGTTTCATTTTGTTCCAAAGTGAATACAGTATAAATCTCTTAAGAGATCGTCTGTTATCGCCACTTTTTATTAGAATCTATTTTTTCGGTAGTTTGAAGATTATCTAAGCATTAATATTTATAAATTAATTCTCTGATAAGAATCTATGTAAGGAGCTTTGTTCGACTACTTTATCAGAAGTTATCCTGCTCTTCTTTCAATAGGTTGATCGATATTTGAAGAGATTCTTTATTTCCTTTGAGTATGTGGAAGGCCCGAGGGATATTATACATCAGACGACTCATTTAATTTTTTCGTCTTCTTATCTGTCTCATAGAGAGATTGAGATGTGCCCATGGGCATTATAACGCACGACAAATAACCCGGGTCAAAGCCCTTTAATGCTTCTTTTATATTAATGACTTATAATAGAAATTTTATTTATTAATGTACCTGTTTGGGTTAAATAAATATAGTTTCTTCTTTTATTTTCTCTAATGTGTAAATGTGTGAACGTCAGTTTAAATTACTCCAAGTTTCTCTAACGATATAAATAATGTAGGGATAGTTTGCTTGAACCCCACCCGAAGTTTAAAATATTTTTTCCTCTTTTCAATTTAATATAGGGCACATACAGTAATAGAAGATTTGTATGGGTTAATAATATTGACGTTATTATTTATCGCGATCTGATCGGATTGTAAGGAGATTCTAACACACGAGATGTGTTATCTTGAGTTCTATAAATCAAATTTTGATAATATAATTCAAACTGCACCGAAGCAAGAATATCTTACATCTTTATAAGTTGCGATGCAATAAATTTAAAATTTTTAAGGCCAACCTTGTTTTTTCGCTGATTATTTGAATTTATGACTCAATTTTTATTTGTTTTTATTAACTGTTTATATTATTTTTCGATATTAAAGCCGATATTAAGCCTTTCAGAGTTTTTATTTCTTTTTTATTTATGTCCTCATTATGTCACGCTGCAAGTCTATCTTTCGACATATGGCATGCAAATGCGATATGAACCGTTATTAACGAGAAAAAAGAAAAAAATAACTATTAACTGATAGGAAACATATCAAAGGATCCAATCTCAGTCGCTCTCTGACTAACATGAAAATGTCTTTATTAAAACAAAGAAAAATACAGTAATTTTGGATGATGTGTCAGAATACATCATTATATGTTAAAATTGTATTTTTTTAAATATAATATATTTTTCTCCTTATAATTGCAAGAAAGCAAAGTCATAAACACATTTAAGATGCAGATAACAAAATATATTCCAAGAAATTAAATATTTGGGAAATTAGTTAATTTGTTTACAATAAGTGGTGCATTTAGGTATAGGTGCACTCCTAAGGCCTCAAAATAAAAATTTTGATATTATTTTTTATTTTCTTATTTAATTTATGAATATATGGGCCCGAAATTTATTAATGCCTAGGGGTTGCCAAGAAATATAAACGCCTCATTGCATACAGTTCTATTCTGATCTGTAATATATAAAACTGTATAAGTTAACTGAATAATAATTAACATAAATTACTTACACAAATATGCATAAGCTATTCTGCATATATAAGAGCGATTTTTGTATATAGTTACGTAAAATCTTGGATTATTCTAATACTATCCTTAAGAGATAAAGAATTCGAATCTAGCTGTGTATAAAAGAGTAATTTGCCATTATAGTTGCCTGGAATTCATGCATGCCTATATGGCTGTGTAAATAATCCACGCAGCCATATAGGCATGCATGAATTATTTTACCATTTGAATATTTAAAACATAATGATTCAAATTTAACTACATATCTATACGATTAAATAAAAATCTGAATTATTCTATGATTGAAAAATAATGGATTCGAATCTTGCTAACAAATACTAGAACAGAGTTTCTCAAGAGAAATTTTGTATGGCCACCAGAAGTTGCTGGAGATAAAAAAAAAAATTTATTATTTTTAAATTTTTATATGATGTGGAAATAAGCAATTTATTCAAACATTCAATTTTTGTTTAAAATTATTATTTTAAAAATTTTTGAAAGTGCGATCTTGCTATTCTAACAAGATTTTTCTGATGGCTTCTGTTAATTTATTCTAAACAATATATTTTTATAAACACATTAAATAGAAAATTAAAATAGTGTATTTATATCCAGTTTTCCTTAAATTTTTACTCCTACTTACAAGTTAAAATATTTCCTTTTAGCCGTGCTAAAGTTTTCTTCGTAGCTGCAATAGCTGCACTAGAGTGACTTATGCATATTGTTCGTGGAATCTTGAATTATTTTATCGATAGAATTCAGAACTAATTATATACAAAAGTATGACTTATCTATATGGCTAAGTGAAATATTGGATTATCATATCATTGGAAAATAATGGATTCTAACTAACAGTATAAACAAGAATGACTTGCCTACGTGGAACTTTTAGTTATCTAACATTAGAAGATAATGGATTCGAATCTACTGAGATTAGATTTTTTTCCTGTCCTTAATTTAATGCTCTATTAATTCTTCCAAATGTATGTTATTCCTGATGTTTTAAACATAAGGAATTCATATTTTTGCATATTCGGTTACATAATTATAAGATGCTAATGCATACACTCAGTTTTATATTCGTTCTTATTATTTCAGATTACGTGCCTGTCCTTAATTTAATGCTCTATTAATTCTTCCAAATGTATGTTATTCCTGATGTTTTAGACATAAGGAATTCATATTTTTGCATATTCTGTTACATAATTATAAGATGCTAATGCATACACTCAGTTTTATATTCGCTCTTATTAATTATTTCAGATTACGTATTGGACGTATAAAAAAATAATAAGTTGTATTTTACATATTAAAATTATAATCTGATCTTTTTAAACACTCATGACGGCGTTAACATTTAAGCTTATAAAGAATCTCGTGATGAAATTCATGAAAAATGCAAAATAAAAGAGGTAATGTCTACGTGAGTACAGTAAAAGGGTTATATAAAAGTCAGGAGTCAAGTAAGAAAAGTATTCACTCAGGAAACAAATGGAAAGAAGAGCAAAGAGGTTAGGCGTGAGTAGCAAAGTGAAGGAGAGAGAGAGAGAACTCGTTAAAAGCGCTCCATAATGATACTGTGCACATCACTTACTCAAAGAAGGTCAAAAATCTCTAAAACAATCGAATGCAGACATTGTGATTTAAATTACGCTCAGAGCGCTGGATTAAAAATTAAAATCCTATTTCGTCTTGCCATTCTAATAACGATTGCTTAAAAAAAAAAAACGATTTTTATGACCTCAAAAAATCGTATTCTTCAATTCGTCCGATTTGTCACAGCGGCCCATGTTCAATCTTTCAAAAAGAAAAATATGATTCGTAAAAAAGAAAAGCAAAAATGCAATCGTAGTCGCTCGATTTCAAAATTGTTTTTGCGGTTTTATTAGTCACGTTATAGGAACGTTGTCTTCGTAATTTTTTTTTCCTGAAGAACGAAATCTAATCTGTAATATCACGTGACTCTCTACGTGCAAAAATCTTACCAATAAACCGTGTACTAGCAAAACTTTTCATAAAAATTTTTTTGGAATTCGATCGTCGCCTTTCCTTCGCTTCCAGAATAACTCTAGAAGTTAATCGAATTAATTAAAGGTAATAGCTTCACTGTAAACCATTTTATCGTTAAGGCATAATTACGTCATCATGTGATTGCAATGCATGAATGCCCGGCTGGTACAGTTAAATTGTTATTAATGAATGGCTGGCGTGTACAAGCGCCCTCCCCCACTAGTCACTAACCTTTGACAAAAACCTTTTGTTCGCTACGGAAGTGTTTATTCTGGTGACAATAATGGTAAATTATTTTGTTCTCTGACGTTTGCTTGCTTGCAAATTACTTTATAAATAAATAAATAAGCAAACAAACAAGGTGATTTATCACTTAATTTCTCTTGGGAGCTAAAGAATTTTTTTTTCCAATTCGGTCGAACCACTTTTACCTAACAGAACGAGACACTGAGCTTAAAAATCTGTATTATAATTTACTTTTATTATACTTATTAATAGCGTTTTTTCCCTGTTACTAGTGAGTGTATGTCTGACTGTAGAACGAGTAATAAGAACTGCGGGTGGTCCAAAAGGCAATCTTACAAAGATGACTTTCGCAAAACTCTCGTTAACGTGATTACAGGAAGCACTCATCTCTGACTTTTCTTGACGTTGCAAAAAAGCTGTCCTCATCTGGTTCATTTTTTTTTAATGCAACATCATCCATAACTGTTTCCAGTAGTATTTTCGGGAATATAACGAGAAGGCTATTAAACTTCTGAATTTTGTGGCATCAGACAAGGCCCTAGGGCCCTCGAAAACACTCAACCGTTCTAAAATTAGCCTAAGATTACTGAAACCAAACAGAACACCTAGGAGCCAATATAGCCGCTGGTGTTGTAAACACTTAACAAGATTTTCAAAGAAAGGATGTGGTCTGACAGATTTTACAGCACCTCTAAAAGCTAATTCTCCGAGATAAAGTGGTCCAATAAAACTCATTAGTAATCCAAATTTAGCATCATTTGGATTTTTACTACTTAAGCTTTTACACCCCGACTACCGTTGATGCTACCTTCAATATTAGTTTCTGACACGAAATTAACTAATTCTGCAAAATCGAGTTTGACGGGTGATTTTGGCGATAAAGAAACCTTATAAAATATAATCTACTGTCAAAGAAGGTTGTTAAGTGTCAAAACGTGTTTGGTGACGCCAACTAAAGTCTGGTTCGTTATTATTCAATTTTTTTTTCGAACGGAAAATTGAAGTTGGATACGGAAAAAAACTAAATACAATGTATAAACTTAATTTTTATCAGGTAAGAGTTATGATAGAGCTTTTGTAGCAGAGTCATAAAACAAGAGACAATTTTCTGTATGAAGTAACACAGCATAAATCGATTAACGTGTATTGAAACTGATTATTTTTTATAAATAAGACAAGAAGCGTGCGAACAAAAGGAATTATTATTGTGTGTTTAGAATTGTTATCAACATAATGCACAAGAAACATGCACCGTACTGTATTCTTTTAAAATTACAGTATACTGTAGCAAAGAATATAACACGAGTTTTGTGTCGGCCTATTATGGTGCATTATAACTGCAGTGACCAGAAAAAGACAAATAAGAAATTGTTTCATAAGAAGAAACATCATGTTGCGTTTATTTGTTTATATATATATATGTTGTATGCATATATATATGTTGTATGCAATATATATATATATATTGCAAGTTATTAAATATGCTTATCATCTAACTTAGCATGTTCAACTAGCATTACATTCTGAGAAGGACAATCTGATAATTCAAATCCTACTTACATTTAAACATCAGATATGAGACTCACTCTAAAATCCTTATATTCGTATTAGACGATATTTTTTTTTAAATAGTGAGAATGAAATACAATTTAGGCGTGTAATATAGGTAGTCATTAATTTACAATCACTCACTCATACTTACAATATCAATGTCATTAATAAATTCTATGATTTATCAATGCAACTGACAAAGATCTGACCAATGGTCTGATATGCAAAAACTATCCTCCTCCTATCTAGATCTTGTATTTTTATATTCTTAAGTTTATTATGATAATTTGGGATAAAATAATAAATATTGGTTGTGTTAATTCATATATTTTGGGCATTTCTGATTTAATACTCATAACTACTTTGACTTATGAGGACAGGGTTCAAACTGAATCCTGTATCATAATCACCATATCAAGGATCACCTGTATATTTTTAAAAAGTGATCAAGGATCACTGTATATATTTAAAAATATACAGATGATCCTTGATCACTTTATAAATTAAATTTTCAAATCAAACTAGGGAAAAATTACCATTCATTTAAATGGAAAATTTGTTATGCATTCCTGAACCCAGAATTTTCAATCTATATACAACAAAATTCAAATGATTGCCTATGAAATAATACCAAAGTTTTATAGCACAAATGCAGGCAAAAATATGACTAGACATTTCAATAAAAAAACTGTTACAGTTTGAATGGTAGCACTTTTGGCCTTTATTGAGACCCTCTTCAGCCATATATACTTCCAACAAGAGCTAATTAAGAATGTATATAAAAAAGAACATTTATATAATAACAGCAAAATGTTAGCAAATATAAATATTTAAATAAAAGAATGTAATATATGCATTAACCATAATGCTAAGTTAAAATTAAACTTTATAAGATAAAATAATCACCAAAAAAATAACATTAATACCATATTACTTCAAATTTAAGCCGTACTTTTATTCAAATTTTTGATGTAAAATTTTGGTGCGGCTTAAATTCAAAGCAAATATTTTAACATCTTATTTCTCCCAATCTACCACTCCCCAACGATCAGGTTTTTGCTTTACGCTCTACACATGAGCATAGTATTACGACTGTTGATAACAATTTATTTGGTGGTCTCCCATTCGTAGTTTCCTTATTTAATCCAGTTTCTGTTTGATAGTAGCTGTATAGAATCATGTCATATCTGGCCAAATTTTACTTATAAAAAAAATCAGAAATTACTATAATGCTGTTTATAATTGCTGATAGAAACAAATTGCCACCTTTTATTATTTTAAACAAAAAACTGCACCTAAGGAAACCTTTCTTAAGGGTGTTATAATTTGAGTACAAAAGAATGCATGGATGACAACAGAACTGATGACAGATTGATTAGAACATGTTTGGAAGAAGAGACCAAACTTGTTCTAATCAATCTCAATAAATTAGGTAGCTTATTATGTATATCAGTACCTGTTTTAAGTAAATAAAAACGTTTCTTATTTTTCAAAACCTATTGTAAAAAAAACTTTTTTCCAATTTTCCAATCCTACTGCAGCTTAAATTCGAAGTAATATGGTATAAATAAAAATAGATTATAAGAGACTGCCATTAAAACTTGTCTACATACAAACTTAAATTAAATAAAAGTACAAAAGAAACTAACAATCAAAATAAACTGCAAACAGAAATTTCAACATTTTTCATTCAAATATGCTAATATACCATCTAATATAGAAGAATAAAATTATTTCAATAATTAGAATTACTTACAACACAATCTAAAATAACAATTTTCTTCATGAATCATTTTTGAATGTGTTATAAATAATCTAAAAAAATTAGATACTGTTAATGTGCTGCTGTTAAGCAATTTTGTAAAATATTTTTGATGAGAAATCAATAGTACAGTAATTATATTTATTTATAATTCACTATGATAATTAAAAACACCAATGAACAATATAACATGTTATTAAATATTGATTCACTGAAAAGTTGAAATCGGAATATACACTCAGCCCTCGATTTACATGGTAGATACGTTCCTGGAAAAATCATGTAAACTAAAACCGTGTAAAACAAGACGCAGAATTCATACAAAATAGAAGGATATGATCAATTAAGCTGTAAACCATGTAAATCAATCTAAAGAAGATAATGAAAAGTCGAGGATAAGTTCTTTATAACTGTGTAAAATAAGATAAGGATTAAAGGAAAAAAAATGGGATTAGTTCATTAATTTTTAGACACAATTTAATGCTTATATTTTTTCAATTTATTTTTGAAAATGAAAACATAAACATTAATTAACATAGAATACGGTACAAAAAAAATTAACAATAAAAGCATTCAAACATAAATAGGCAAGTTCAAGTGTGAGTTGAGTTTAGTTGAACTGCAAGACTTGGACAGTAAAAGTTAATAGTGAGCGATAAATTGTGAAAGTGGACTAAGAAGAACTGTGAATATTCTGAAATAAAAACATAAATTAGTGTTGTATCAGATAATTATCGGATTTTGTATTGAATTTATACAAGATTATTTTGTTTTGTGTGAATAAATTGGACTATACGAAATATAACTGTATTCACTCTATTAATCTCTACAAACTCGTAAACCCACAAAACGTGACAATATGATAATCTCTTTTAATTTATAAATGGCATAATGCAAAACAATCAAAATAAACCGATACTCTTTTAATTTATAAATGGCATAATGCAAAACTATCAAAATAAGAAACTCTTTTAATTTATAAATGGCATAATGCAAAACAATCAAACTAAAACAAAATCTCTACGAACTCGTAAACCCACAAAATGTGACAATATGTTACTCTTTTAATTTATAATGCAAAACAATCAAAATAAAACCCATTTTTTTTCATTTAAAAACCGTGTAAAAGCGAAACCGTGTAAATTGAGTGCCATGCAAATCAAGGGCTAGGTGTATTTTCAGATTATAACCAAATTTTTTAAAAAAAGTTCTTTTATTCAAACTAACTAAAGTACTAGGCACTACTTAAGAATTTCTACCATATAATAACAGTTTATAAGTGTCAATTCTTACATTATCATGATGTTGGACATCCTAACTAGTTTATTAAGAATAAATTGTTATAATTTACTTATTATGCTAGTTAAAAATTTATTATCTCTTTCTGTCCAGCTTTAATGTTGTTTTAACCAGCAACATTAAAACTGGACAGAAAGAGATATTAAATTTTTACACAATGATATAATAATGAAGTTGGACATCAATTTTATTTATAACATCATTAAATACTTTTTAAATGGAAAGAGGAAAATAATTTTGGCAGTATATTTTTCATTACATATAAAATGCTATGGTGCTTCATATTGGCTTGGGTATTTTTTTGGCATGTTGATGTCAGCATGAATATCATATGTTTGTGCATATTTGTGATGTCATCCATTGCTATACCATAGTAATGTAAATATATCAATGATATTTGATAATATCATTCATTTCTGTGTCATAATGTCCATTATGACACAGAAATGGATTATAAAATGATCTTTTATGATATCAACCACTGTTATGTCACAATGACATCATGTTGATGCAACTATACTGTCATCCCAAATTTGCCAAAATTCTGAATAATATAAATACAGGCATATCTCATTATTTCAGCAATTATGATCCAGACCATCACTATAAAGCATTTTTTCATGTGCTAATACATATAAATGTATAAAAACATATTTATTATTAAGTGCACAATAGCACTAAGTCTAAAAATGTTGGCCAGATGGCCACATTTTAAAGAATTTGAAACCTTGGACATCCAGACTTGATTCCAATCTCATACCTTCAGTTTTTCAAAATGGCTCCAGGCCCAACTTGTGTGTTAATTTATGTTTTATATATCTATTATAAATATTTTGCAGATATATTCATGTTTTTATTTTATATTTTAAAGTGAAATTTAATTGAGAAGCACTGTATTAGTAAAATACTGTAAAGTGAGTTATGCTTGTACATATTTTATTTGCAATCTCAAAATATTCTACTTCCTGGGGCAATCATGACCCAGGAATATTCTAAGTTATTCACAAAGTCATGGAAAGTTAAACTGATGTAACTGATCAAACAATATGGGAAAACATGCAGAACAGACATCAAACACTGTATTGCATTTTATCTCTACAGATTTGACAAAATATATTATATGGTATTTAGAAGAAATATACAATTATATTATAAATAAGTATCAAAAGTTTTAAAATATGGAGCCAATATATATGAAATATGCTTGTGATATGTGTCTAATGATGTTATATATGTCATGTTATGTGTGTGAAAGACATAATTATTCAACTTTGAAACTTTTGCTTATTAAAAGTTTCTTGCAAATGTGACAAACAGTAGAAATTCATAAATCAAAATTTAAGTATAGATTATATATGTTCCAAAATAAGCAAGATTTCATAAACACAATGTTTATTTTTAGTACTGTATTTATTGTTTTTTAATAATGATTTGTGAAGTTTTATTTTTTGATGTTAAAAATATTATAGAAAATATGACATTTATTTCAAAAATATTCAAATGACATCATTTTTGATATTTGTGTAGGAAATCAATAACTGATTTTTTTTATATTAGTATTTATCCCAATGCTTATTTAAGTGTAAAATCATTGATATACAAAAGTCAGTTGTAAGATGGAGATCAAAACATACTTAAGGATTTATACCATAGCACAGAGGTCAGCAAATTCTTTTGTAAAGGACCAAATAGTAAATATTTAGTTTCCATGGTGCAACTGCATGGAGTAACAGCAGAGGCCACCAAGAGCGTGTGAATGAGAAGCTATAGGAGCACCATGTCTGATCTTTTTTGAAACTCCGTAATCCAACTGTCAGCTGTTATAGTGGGTACTTTGAAATTTTAAAAAATTTGAAATTGTAAAATCCATTCTTAATATATGGGCCATACAAAAAGAGGCGGCAGGCCAGACTTGGCCTGCAGGCCCTAGTTTGCCAACCCCTGCTGCAGAAAACGAGAAGATAAAATAGAATAGAGTCTAAAAGTTTGAAAGAAGAAAAGGGAAGTATACAAAATGTGAATTTCCAGATTATTTCTTTATATATAGAAATCTCTGACTTATGTATGTAAGTGGATTGTTTTGTGAAACCGCATATAAGCAAAACATATATATGTTGGACCATAACCTATAAAGTATTAATGTCATAAAGATGTAACATTAAAATCATTATATAAAAAAATAAGCATATAAGTTGGCCAGATGATAGCATGGTAAAGCAGTGTTTATTGAAAATTTTACATACAAATATAAAATAATTATATAATATAAAACAATTATAGTATATTTATCACATTAAGCATTTATTATAAAATTACTTAATGTGATAAATATACTATAATTGTTTTATATTAATAAAATAAAAAAAACCACTAGTTTTAACTCTTCACTATTCCCAGATAATGTTTGTTTTAAAAAGTTTAAAATCATATAGGTCTAATTAAAACTTATGAAGCTGCTTTTTGTGTTGTTCTGTCCTATAGCCAGAAGTCATCACAAGAAACAGGCATAATTTGGCCATGCTTGCTGTAAAAGATACAACTGATAAAAAGAAATTGGTTAATGACAAAAGTATTTTGCTCCAAAACTGGTATGCTACTGCTTATTGCCTCTAAATACAGACTAAATAGAATATATCATGAATCTTCTTTGGATGGATGGAGTATGCCTGAAGTATGAATATTTCTATTGTGAAAACAGTTTGTTTTAATATCTATGTTAGATACATTACTGGCTACTGCAAGCTTTCAGCATGAAATAGCCAATAGCCAGTAACGTATCTTTTATAATACATAAACTATTAACTGCAAATGTATTGTATTTTAAAATTTAAATAAAGAAAACACTGCAGTATTGCCAACATGTTGCTTTCTTGAAATTTATTATATTTCAAATCATAATGTAAATTAGTATCACGTTACTTAATTTTCTTGATCTAAGGAAAAAATTCATAATAATTCAGCTTTTCTTGGAATTCCTGGTCATTGACTACACTCAAACCTGTTTTTATGCGGTCCGTTTTTGTGCTTTTTTTTTAATTACATTTTTTAATTAATTTTTATTCGTCATATGCATTTGATGGATTTTTTTTTATATACCGCACAAAAACGGACTGCATAAAAACAGGTTTGAGTGTACACTCTTTTAGCACAATTCCATATTCTAACATTATATTGACTTGTCATAAAATATACTCTTTTTGTATTTGTTATAGAAAATACTAAACAATATAGAAAACATCTATATATAAAAATTTGGTCAAAATCTGTTGTAAAATGTGATATGTAGGAGAGTTCATAATGATGAAATTCCTTACATCCTTTATTTTAGCTCTAATGGGGAAAATTTTCAGTTTTATGTAATGTAAAAAATAATTATATTCCACATTTGATCAAAAACAGTTAAACAATATGATTTGTGAAGGTATTTCCAGAGGAGCAACTCATATTCATATTCATTTTTGTCAAACTGTACCAAAATGTTTAGATTTTAAATGAGGTAGAATATTATATCTCATTTCTAAATTCAATATTCCATTCCTCATTAAATACAGTGGGTGATCAGTTAATGAACATAATCCATTCTAAGATAATGTTCGTTATCCGAATTGTTCATTAACTGATTATCAATTTATTATAGGTTTTTATGGGAATTTGATTAATTCGTTCTAGAGACCCAAAAAAAGTAAATAAAAAATTATATAATTTCTTCCTCCAGAAAGTATGATGCTGAGCCGCCAACATCATGTTTGGATGGGTTGCCAGTCCCTGACAACCCGCCCAAACACATCCGAACAATGCCCAGGACAGGCTCAGGTCCAAAAAAGGGGCGAGAAGCCCCTTTCCTGGCAAGCTTCTCAGCAATCTCATTACTCCCAATCCCCTTGTGCCCCGGCACCCATATATTTAAATAAAAATATATATAAATATTATATCTCTTAATTTATATTAATAAACTAGCAAGTCGACCGGATTGGCCGCTTGGAAACGCTTCGGTTTTCCACTCTGGAGAATCCGGGTTGGAATCTCGGGTCTCACTACTTGAAAATATTTATCATGGGGTCCGGAACCAGCTGGATTGTGAAGGATGGGGTCGAACCCCATCCTTCACAATCCAGCTGACTCCTCTCAGGGATGGACAGCCTGTAGAAGGGCTTGTTTTGCTCCGTCAATTAGTATTCTTATAGAATGGAAACTGATGTCATCTGTTGACAAAAAATAAAAAAATAAAAAATCATATATATAATAAAGGAATAAGCGTGTGGTGTCCATGTTTCTGCGCATGTGCGAACTCCCGTGCCAGAAGTGTCGCCGTTACTATTTTCTCTCGATTCGAATCTTTAATCGCGTCATTTTTTTTTTGCTTGTCAACAGATGACGCCACTTTCCACTCAGTAAGAGTACTAAGTGGCGGGGCGAAACAAGCCCTTCCACAGGCTGCCCACCCCTGCGGAGGGGTCAGCCGGATTGTGGAGGACGGGGATCGACGGGCCGGGCCCGGACCCCATGATAAATATTTTCAAGGGGTGGGACCCGAGACTCGAACCCGGGTCCTCCATAGTGGAAAGCCGAAGCGTTTCCACGCGGCCAATCCGGCCGACAATCGCGTCATTTAGAAAACTAAATCACAATCTCATTATAAATTTTGTTTTAATTTATCATAATTTACTTCCTATTTATGTTTGTATAGGGTATTTCTTTTTGTTATTTGACTTCAATTTCTGTCTTTTTCGATCGAAAAATGTTGACTGTTCCCTGACTCGAGAGTTCAATTTGCCTTCAGTGTCGAGGCTACACAAATTTCAGTTTGCATTCGGTGTGTCGAGGCTACATAAAAGTTGCATTTAAAAAATATTTAGTCGAGGCTACATAAATGTCGCATTTAAATAATATTTAGTTCAGAATTTCAATAATATTTTATTCATTTCAGAAATTATAATTTTTTATTTTAAGCTAAAAATTATAATTATTATCTAAATACTGTAACTGAAAAGGTAAATCCCATCAAAAACATTTCATGTAAAAAATGTAGCCAAGTCTCGTGCCTCTTTATCCGTAAAAAGTTGTGAGATATCATGAGAGCCAAGTCTAGCGCCCTTATTTACTCTGACACTTTTATTCACAAATCACTCCAAGTCATTGTATCTTTAGTTAAAGAACATTTTGTGACTTGGCAATTACGCAGCATAAGGAAGTTACAACTCACAGCCTTACAACTTTACAATGTTATGTAAAATATTAAATATACTTTATAAATACATACATGTTTAGTTCCTATATAAATACTGTATTATCTTATGCAATAGTTTACTAATAAACGTGAATATTAAAATGTAAGCAATAGCCGTCACATTCTCGTGCTGCGTAATTTCCAAGAATGTACACAGAGGTCAGCAAATTCTTTTGTAAAGGACCAAATAGTAAATATTTAGTTTCCATGGGCCAAGGGGTGCTACTATATTTCTGTAAATAGTCCTACTTAAATAACAAGTAAAAAACAAGTCTAGTTTTCTCTTCCTTTCTCATTTTGACAGTGACATGTTGGATATAGCTATGCATGGGTTATAAAACACGAATGATACAGAGAACTATTACAGATTCACAATAGAACAGCATGGGAAGAAAAGCAATACATGTGATACTATAAACTGCTTAATTGTGACTGCAACTGCATGGAGTAACAGCAGAGGCCACCAAGAGCGTGTGAATGAGAAGCTATAGGAGCACCATGTCTGATCTTTTTTGAAACTCCGTAATCCAACTGTCAGCTGTTATAGTGGGTACTTTGAAATTTTAAAAAATTTGAAATTGTAAAATCCATTCTTAATATATGGGCCATACAAAAAGAGGCAGCAGGCCAGACTTGGCCTGCAGGCCCTAGTTTGCCAACCCCTGCTGCAGAAAACGAGAAGATAAAATAGAATAGAGTCTAAAAGTTTGAAAGAAGAAAAGGGAAGTATACAAAATGTGAATTTCCAGATTATTTCTTTATATATAGAAATCTCTGACTTATGTATGTAAGTGGATTGTTTTGTGAAACCGCATATAAGCAAAACATATATATGTTGGACCATAACCTATAAAGTATTAATGTCATAAAGATGTAACATTAAAATCATTATATAAAAAAATAAGCATATAAGTTGGCCAGATGATAGCATGGTAAAGCAGTGTTTATTGAAAATTTTACATACAAATATAAAATAATTATATAATATAAAACAATTATAGTATATTTATCACATTAAGCATTTATTATAAAATTACTTAATGTGATAAATATACTATAATTGTTTTATATTAATAAAATAAAAAAAACCACTAGTTTTAACTCTTCACTATTCCCAGATAATGTTTGTTTTAAAAAGTTTAAAATCATATAGGTCTAATTAAAACTTATGAAGCTGCTTTTTGTGTTGTTCTGTCCTATAGCCAGAAGTCATCACAAGAAACAGGCATAATTTGGCCATGCTTGCTGTAAAAGATACAACTGATAAAAAGAAATTGGTTAAT
Organism: Olivierus martensii; assembly: GCA_000484575.1. Taxonomy (NCBI): domain Eukaryota; kingdom Metazoa; phylum Arthropoda; class Arachnida; order Scorpiones; family Buthidae; genus Olivierus; species Olivierus martensii. The sequence goes on along the minus strand of AYEL01091828.1, from coordinate 1,585 downwards.
GACAAAAGTATTTTGCTCCAAAACTGGTATGCTACTGCTTATTGCCTCTAAATACAGACTAAATAGAATATATCATGAATCTTCTTTGGATGGATGGAGTATGCCTGAAGTATGAATATTTCTATTGTGAAAACAGTTTGTTTTAATATCTATGTTAGATACATTACTGGCTACTGCAAGCTTTCAGCATGCAATAGCCAATAGCCAGTAACGTATCTTTTATAATACATAAACTATTAACTGCAAATGTATTGTATTTTAAAATTTAAATAAAGAAAACACTGCAGTATTGCCAACATGTTGCTTTCTTGAAATTTATTATATTTCAAATCATAATGTAAATTAGTATCACGTTACTTAATTTTCTTGATCTAAGGAAAAAATTCATAATAATTCAGCTTTTCTTGGAATTCCTGGTCATTGACTACACTCAAACCTGTTTTTATGCGGTCCGTTTTTGTGCTTTTTTTTTAATTACATTTTTTAATTAATTTTTATTCGTCATATGCATTTGATGGATTTTTTTTTATATACCGCACAAAAACAGGTTTGAGTGTACACTCTTTTAGCACAATTCCATATTCTAACATTATATTGACTTGTCATAAAATATACTCTTTTTGTATTTGTTATAGAAAATACTAAACAATATAGAAAACATCTATATATAAAAATTTGGTCAAAATCTGTTGTAAAATGTGATATGTAGGAGAGTTCATAATGATGAAATTCCTTACATCCTTTATTTTAGCTCTAATGGGGAAAATTTTCAGTTTTATGTAATGTAAAAAATAATTATATTCCACATTTGATCAAAAACAGTTAAACAATATGATTTGTGAAGGTATTTCCAGAGGAGCAACTCATATTCATATTCATTTTTGTCAAACTGTACCAAAATGTTTAGATTTTAAATGAGGTAGAATATTATATCTCATTTCTAAATTCAATATTCCATTCCTCATTAAATACAGTGGGTGATCAGTTAATGAACATAATCCATTCTAAGATAATGTTCGTTATCCGAATTGTTCATTAACTGATTATCAATTTATTATAGGTTTTTATGGGAATTTGATTAATTCGTTCTAGAGACCCAAAAAAAGTAAATAAAAAATTATATAATTTCTTCCTCCAGAAAGTATGATGCTGAGCCGCCAACATCATGTTTGGATGGGTTGCCAGTCCCTGACAACCCGCCCAAACACATCCGAACCAATGCCCAGGACAGGCTCAGGTCCAAAAAAGGGGCGAGAAGCCCCTTTCCTGGCAAGCTTCTCAGCAATCTCATTACTCCCAATCCCCTTGTGCCCCGGCACCCAAACCAGTTTTACCCTGTTCTTGGTGGCCAGTTCCTCAATGAGAAGATGGCATTCCCAGACTAGTTTCGAAACAAATTGGGAATTATCAAGTGCTTTAAGAGCAGCCTGACTGTCAGATAGGATAAAGATATGCTTACCAGCATAATCCCTATCAAGATTAATACTAACACATGCAGAAATAGCAAAAATTTCTGCTTGAAAGACAGTGGCAAACCGCCCAAGGGAAAAGGAATAAAACATCCGAGTCCCTTCGCAGCAAACCC